>JANVCF010061559.1:0-11662 GCA_025388745.1 Hydrozoanthus gracilis
TACTTCGTATATAGTATATGATAATGTACTTTAGGATACACAGTTGTATTTCGTTGCCGCCGTAAAGATACTCAATTCGCGCTTCTAGAAAAACATTATACATGTTCTGAAAGGTAATAGAACAAAGTTTTGGTCTTTGCAATTATTTTTACAGTTTTTTTACGTAAACAAGTAATAAGAGACTTAGTTTTGTACACTTTTGTTATATGGTCGATGCTATAAAATTGCCGACGTTTCGGTGCTCTACTGACACCATTATTAAGGTAGTGGAATATAAAATTCACAATTGAAGGGTATAAGTATTAGTTAAAACAATAGGCTATTATGCTAAGATACACGAGGGAAATACAAAATGGTCGAAGCGTAACAATAAAATTTTAGATAACTTTAAGTTAATTGAGTCTTTCTGTTTGTTTAACTTTAAACTTGCCGGTTTAATATCTCTAATAAAAAACATTTCAAATAAGAGGCAGTCCCATTTGTTTTTGCATATCTTCAAAACTCTAAAATATTTTCGTAGGTTTGGGCTGTCAAGATTGTGAAGCAAGTGTAGCCGACATAACCAGCATCACACTGGCCACATTTAACTAAACAAGATACACAACACTTCATTAGTCAATAAGATCTTGTTTTTGTTCAGTTTGTTTTAATTCATCAATAAGTTTTCGGCTGGTAAGCACGGGGCTCAATTGGACGCCAATCTTCTCACTTTGATCTTTCAGTTGCTTTTTTACTGAGTTAGGGGACTGCTGGTCTTTGAATGGCAGCACAACGCGTAGACGCGTGTTTGCTGACGTTTCTCATTGGCTAAGGGTTCGTCCTGAAGGTCTTCAATAAATTGCTTAATTGTGGGTCTAATTAGGTTCGCCGGGTACATAGGATGAACACGCCAAATTCTAAATCTAACTGCGAAAGCAAAAACAATACAAACTTAACATGCACTGGAAGAACGATGTTGTCGCTCCATACATATGTGTGATAAAGCAGCAACTTGGTGTGGAAAGTGCGAGGTATGTGGCTTAAATTTTCGTCTCACATTGACTTTCTATGTATAAACTTCTACCCGGCTAAGTATTTTTGACAACAAAAAGTCGTAGATAAGACTGAAACATGTTTGCGGAAGGGCTCATGATGAGCACAAATATACGGGCAAAGAGAAGCCAAACACCGCGTCGAAATTGCTATGCGCTATCCTCATCTCAGTTGGCCAAATTACGTTTTTCGTTTTAACTCATAAACTAAATTACATTTTAACATGGAGTTTTCGAATATCGAAAGATATTTCCGAACTGTTCCACATATTCAAAGATCAAAAAATGTGTATTAAGCCTCTTATGTATCCTTAAAACACCGACGACGTTGCCTCGTTAGCCCCCATTAAGTCGTGTTGAACCTCATTAGCCAAAATCGAGCCCCGTTTGACCACGTTGAACCCCGTTTTATGTAGGCCACGTTGAACCCCCTGGGGGGTAACTTGGATGGTAGGTATGACCGCCGTATTTTAGGGGTTAAAGTTGCGAGCCCGGTTTTTTTTACGGTTTGTTTAAAGAAATCCTCTGTTAAACTAAGAGCCTGGTGTTTTGGGGGGTTGAAAAACCCCAAGCTATTGAACTGCTTGTAGCCCCGTGTTTTAGCAAACGTTTGTACTGATAAGAAGTTAAGACAAAAGTCCTTTGGCAAACGTACGCGCGCCTTTATGTGGTCCAACGTTGACTAACGAGGTTCAACGTGGCCTAACGAGGTTTACCTTTGGTTACAGAGTTTAACGTGGCTGAACGTGGTTCGTTTCGACGTGGCCTAATGTGGTTCGACATGGCCTAATCGGGTTTAACGTAGCCCAACCGGATTCAACGTGGTCTAACGTTGTTTAACGTTGCCTAACGGGGTTTGATGTGGGTTAACAGAGTTTTACGTGGCCTAACGTGGCTCAACGTGGCCTAACAGTGTTGATCGTGGTCTAACGGGGCTCAACTTGGTCTAATTTAGCTCAACGTTGCCTAAAGAAATTTAACGTAGTCTAACTGGGTTCAACACGGCATCCGGGGGGTTACTCCCCATACTGGATGGTCGGTATGACCGTCGTATTTTTTAGGGGTTAAAATCGCCAGTCCGGTATCTTTTTACGGGTTGCAAAAATAAATCCAGTGTTAAACCAAGAGCTCTATTCCGGCAAAAAATACTTGATATTTACTTCCCGTTTTCCATCTATTTTCCATTAATAGTTTGTATGGCCTCTCCTAGCCAATCAGGTGAGTGAATTTTATGAGTTCGACCACTGTAGGTTTCCTTTGTCGAATACATGAGTTCGACGCGAGTTGTCTTCGAGAGAAAGATTAAATATGGTATGAAAAATGCATCAAATTCACAGTAGGGAAGAATTTATCCAGCATAAGAAAGCTTCCACCAGCTTTCGACAAGAAGGCAATGTGCTTTGATGGCTCTTTCTTCAACATTATGCAACGAAAGCGTCAACTGTCAACTCGCGGGCTCAATCAGTTATTGATAGAAGTTCAAATAACTTAGTATCTGATGGAGGTATTTTACCCAAGTCTCGATCACCAAGAAGTACTTCATTCTTTTTAAGAACTACTAGTTTAAAATATTGTTTGTTAAGAAGAAAGTCTCGCCGTTTTTGCCTTTTTGATGCTATATGCCGGGGGTTGGGGGTGGGGGGGGGGGGGATTTCGCTTGGAATGTGCTAGGGGTTATCCGCCAAGCACAAGCCAGAGACCCTGACCCTATTCAAGACAGCAAAACCTTCGAAATCTAGCGAGAAATATAATTATACTCTATTCAAGACTGAAGGCCACAATGTGACCCTATATATAACACTAATCTTAATTCTTGTACTGAATTATTGTAAATGATAAAAAATTATGAAAGATTTAACATCCTTGACAGGCAAAACACCAAGCACGACACTTTCGCCACTAAGCGGCTGTTCTTTATTTCTTCTTTTCATTTTGTTTGTTTTTAAGTGGAATCAAACATCGCTAGCCTTTAAAAGACAATATATGTAGAAAAAGTGAACATTGTTTGGGACAGCTTGAGTGAAATTGTACACCATGTCTAAGACGAGGACGACCTCAAAACCCATACTGCATACCCTGGCGAGCGGAACGCACTCGTCCCTAAATAATAGGGGGGAAGGCGTTAGCTTATTATCGAGAATGGCCCAAAATCTAAAGCATTTAAGGACAAAGAGCAAACAATACGGTTGTCCATAGTTCGAATCCTGGTGTTGCATTCAATTTTTCCTTTCTGATAAATATTCAGCCTGTAAGGGACAAAAGGAAAACAAATCCGATGCTCTTTCTTTCTGCGTTTTTGTCGTATATGAGGATGTGGCGCAGTGATAAGGGTAGGGGGCTTACGGTACGAATTATGGTTTTAAACTCTTTCTTCCCTTTTTGATCAACACCCAGCCTGTAAGGAACAAAAGGAAAACATCAAATGTTTTTTTTTTCAATGTATTTATGGTATATGAGTGTATACGGGGTGCAGTGGAAAGGATAGAGGAGCTGCGACAAAGGGGGTTGTAGTTCGAACCCTCGTGTTGCACTCCTTTTTTTTCTTTTTGTTATAAAACATTTATAATGTATATAACAAAAGAAAAACAAATCGAATGAACTTTTTTCTATGTACTTATTTTATATGAGGATGCCGCGCAGTGTGGAATTAAGCGGGATTGCGTTACAGAGGGTCGCAGTTCGTTTCCTGGTGTTGTATATTTTTTTCCTTTTCGATATAAAACATTCATCCTGATTGGAACAAAAGGAAAACAATACGGATGCGCCTTTTTTATAAATTTTTCGTATATGAGAATGTAGCGCAGTTGGGAAGGTAGAGGACGTACAATACAGAGGGGGGTGGTTCGAATCCTCGTGTTGCACTCTTTTTTCCCTTTTGATAAACTCTTATGTATGGAACATTAGAAAAAGAAACCGGATGCTTCTTTTTTCCGTGTATTATATGGCGCAGTGGGGAATGTAGATGATTTGCGATACCCGCTTCTCGCCAAACTATTCATGGGTCACCACAAAAAAAATTGGTTGGAGACATACCGAGGGCCCGAAGTTATATTTTATTGCAGGTATGTCCATGACACTTTCTGTTTATTCGATACAGCTGAGAGAGATGCGGAAGAATTTTTCAATTACATCAATAGCAAGCAGCCGTGCATACGGTTATTGACGAATCTATATAAGGCCTATTTTACCAAAACAACAGTTTTTCGGAAGAAAACGTTCGTGGGATTGTTTACTAACTTCTTGAGCTTTTCGCCTAGAATGCATAAGACCGGTTTAGTGAAGACCCTAGTAGATCGTGCTTATAGAATAAATAACACATGGTTAGGCTTCCACCAAGATTATAAAAAAACTCAGGGAATATTTAAGTAAAAACTCGTAATCGATAAACATGTTAATAGCTACCTTAACAAGACCCTTGGGGAAAGGAAACAACAGGGGAACCCAGATAGTCTTGAGAGTAAATATTTTAAACTACCATTCATAGGACAGTTTTCGAACATCTCACAAAACAGAGTGAACAATCTGACTAAGAAATTCTGTAAGGATGTAAGAATAAAACTAGTTTACAGCACCTACAAAATCATAAACATGTTGAACTCGGTAAAGACCCTGTGCCTAAGGAGCTCCGGTCGCATGTCGTATACAAATTCATATGTGCAAGCTGTAATGCTTGCTATGTCGGGGGAAACCGTCGACATTTCGGCACACGCGTTCACGAGCACCTTAGAAACAGGTCGTCTCACGTGTTTAAACATCTTATACAATCAGAAGAATGCCGAGCAGCCTGTTCTAGCGAGTGCTTCGAAATAATAGACCATGGAAATAGCTTTTCGATCAAATTAAAAGAAGCCATGCATATAAAATGGTCAAACCAAATCTAAACCATCAAATTATGCATGTTAATCTCTCCTTGGAGATTTAGTTAACACCACAGTAATTTTTACATTGTCTTTAGATTGTATTTAAAGCATTTAGTTCAATTAGGTAACAGCCACACTCTGAAGAAGATGCGAGGCGCCTCGAATTATGTTAGCATTAAACCATGATGAAACTGAAGAATGTTGTTTCGTCCATCAAAGAAACATTTATCCTGTACAAAAGCTAAGGAAAACAATATGGGTGCCCTTTGTTCTACATATTTATTGTATATGAGGATGTGGCACAGTTGGGAAGGTAGGGGTCTTGCGATAATGAGGGTCTTAGCTGGAATCGTGGTCTTTGCACTGGATGTTTTCCTTTTTGATAAACCTTCAGTCTGTACGGAACAAAAGGAAAACAATTTTGTTAATCGATGTGATGTAGGGGGGAATGTAGAGGACTTACAATACAGAGGGCCGTAGTTCAATTTCTTCCTCGATTTCTTCGGTTTTGATAAACATTCAGCTTTTGTGAAAGAAAAGGAAAACAATTCTGATGTCCTTTTTCTATGTCCTCATCGTATATGATGATGTGGCGCTGGTTGTAAGGTCGAAGACTTACGAGACAGAGGGTCTTAGTTCGAGGCCTGGTCTTGCACTCTTTCTTTTTAGTTTTTGATACAAAACATTCAACCGAGGCGGATGCCCTTTTTCTATGTATTTTTTCGTAAACGAGGATGTTGCGGAGGGGGGAAGGTATGGGAATTACGAGACAGAGTGTCGTAGTTCGAATTGTGGTCATGCACTCTTTTTTTTTCCTTTTTAAAAAACCTTCAGCTTGTATCGAACAAAAAGATAACAGTTCCGATGCCGTTTATGACGATGTGGCGAAATGGGAAAGGTAGAGAGCTTACGATACAGGGTTGCAGTTTAAATTCTGGTGTTGCACTACTTGTTTTTGCTTTTTGATAAACATTCAGTTTGTAATGAATATAAGGAAACATTCGGATACCTTTTTTTCAATGTATCTATTGTATGAGAGAATGTGAGGATGTAGCTCACTGGGGAAGGTAGCGGACTTACGATACAGAGGATCGTAGCTCGAATCTTGGTGTTGAACTCTTTGTTTTACTTTTTGATAATTATTCAGCTGATTTCAAGAACAAGGAAAACAAATCGGATGCCTTTTGTTCTACTTGCTTACGTATATGAGGGCGTGGCGCAGTGGGGAAGGTAGAAGACGTAGTTCGAATGCTTCTGTTGAAATCTTCTTTTACCTTTTTGATATTTTTTCGCCCCTATGGAACCATAAAAACTAATTGGATGCCCCTATTTTTATGTATTTGTCAACTATGAGGTTGTAGCGCAGTAGGGAGCCTAAAGGACCTATGACACGGGGATTGTAGTTCGAACACCGTTGTTGCATTCTTTTTTTCTTTTTGATGTAAAACAATTGTCCTAAATGGAACAATAGAAAAACAAATCGGATGCTTTTTTATCTGTGTATTTGTCGTGGATGTACTGCAGCAGGGAAGGTAGAAGACTTCAGATTAAATAGCCGCAGTTCGTATCGTGACGTTGCACACTTGGTTTTTTTTTTATAAAAATCAGTCGCCCTCTATAGAACAATAGGATGACGGAGCAGGCTACCAGGATCCCTCGGCACCACTTTTTGATTGATTCCATACACTTTGGTTGACGTCATCACTGGTTTTTAGCGCGAAAAAAGACGGTCTTTTTCGGTTCTTCATCACCTCATAGTCTATATGGGCCACGTCCGAATCACGTCGGAATGTCAGTATGGAAATAGAAAAATCTTACAAACATTTTGCAAGTGTTTTCGTTCCAATCGGTGAAGGTCATATTTTCAACATCACCTAGGGAGGGGAAGGTGGGGTGCCCCTAAATTATCACCTCCACCGATTCCCTCGGGACCACCTCCAAATGACACAGAAGGCTACCAGGATCTCTCTGCGCCATTTTTAAATTGATTCCGTGCACTTTGGTTGACGTCATAACTGCCTTTTAGCGCGAGGAAACGGGTTTTTCGGTACTTCATCATCTCATAGTCCCTAGGGACCACTCCCGAATCACGTCAGAATGTCAGTATGGACATAGAAAAATTCTAAGAAACATTTTCCAAGTGTTTTCGTTCGAATCGGTGAAGGTCATATTTTCGACATAACCTAGGGAGGGGGGTACTCCTAAAATATCACCTCCACCGATTCTGAAGGGATCGAATCCAAATGACGCAGCAGGCTGTCAGGATCCCTCGGTGTCACTTTTCAATTGATTCCGTGCACTTTGGTTGACATCATAACTGGTTTTTGGCGCAAAAAAGGGTCTTTTTCGGTACTTCATCACGTCATAGTCTCTATAGGGACCACGCCCAAATCACATCGGAATGTCAGTGTGGACATAGAAAAATCTAAGGAAAATTTTCCAAGTGTTTTCGTTCGAATCTGTGAAAGTCATAGTTTCGACATAACCTGCAGTAATGGTAAAAAGTAACGCAAACAAAATTCGCGAAAATTTTGCGAAATTCCGGTAAAAATTTGCACAACGAAAATCCTAGATAACGAATTTTCGCCGATATTTTGTCGAAGTGTTTCTTTAGCCTAGATTTTTTTTGTAAGTTCCGTTTGATTCTGGTTATGGTATACAGTTTAATAAACTCGCTCACTCTTTAGCTTTAAATAATTTCGTTTGTTTCAAAGCAACTCAGTTTGATTTCGTAAGTTTGGTGGTTCGTTCATAAAATTTAATGCTCTTCTACTTTTATGCATATTTTTTTGCATTTGTTTAACTTTGAAGTAGGTTTTCATTTGTGCGTCAACAGGAATGCAAGAAACAAACTTAAAAGAAAACAAGAACCTTGTTTTATTTCACATTCCGCTTCAACAAACAACTTCAAATAATTTCAAATCAAAGTTACAAGCAGAATTATAACTCGTCCCACATAAACAACTCTTCAGTCACACACTTTCACAACCCGGCGTTTTGAGACTAAAGACCCTTTTACACGAGGCAATTTTTTCAGCAACTTGCAACGCAACGCTGTAATGTTGCAAGTTGCGGAGAAAGTTTCGCGTCTAACATCTCTTTCTGCAACTTGCTATACGCAACGAAAAACTGCGAAGCAAGTTGCAGAGAAAGTTGAACCATCTTCTACTTTTTGCAACATTGCGAAGCCAGTTGCAGCGTGTAACACATCCGTTGCAACCTGCTTCCCAACAAACAGTCGTTATCAACGCGAAAAAGCTAATCATTTTAACTGGGAGAAACCGCTGATGTATCGTTTTATCGCAGGCAACGAACGAAACCATTGCGAGTTGCGAAAAAAATTGTCCTCGTCTGACATCTCACAGCAACTTCAAATTTTTCGTTATCACCAACATTTCGTTGCAAGTTGCTGAAAAAAATGACTCGTGTAACACGGCCTTCAGTCAGCGCGGTTCGTTCATATAATAAATCTAGCATTCAAGAAATCAACTCTTGTTACTCAAAAGTCAACTCATATTAAAACCGACCGTAGATTGATATTAAGGTCATTCCATCGATATAGAACCCGCTCCTACACTTTTGTCAAACTTTCTTCATTCGTCAATCATTATATGTAAACTGCAAAAATGGAACATAAAAGGGGTGTGCGCGGATTAACTTTTGAGATATGATTGATACAAATAACTCCTCCAGGGCTATTTTTCTGTTGTTGTAAGCTTGAAATCAAAACTATGAGTTTCTATGAGGAGTGTAAGAGAAATAAAATGATGATAACGTAAAGAGTTCTTCTGGATTAGGAGAATAATTTTCTCGTGATTTTCAGCAAAAACAGTTTTGGTGAGGAGGCATTTTTGTGTGCTTTTGTTGATACTATATTTCAATACCTCAAAAAAACAGTGTATTCTTGTTTATGTTTTTCTATATTTTTCCACTTCCAACACTCATATTTTTCCTATTTTTATCTTCAGAGAGTCGTGTTGAAATTTGACTGATTGACGAAAAAAATTGTGGGGTACCCGTGCTTGTTTAGGTGAAACTCTAGGAAAACTTGCAAAACATGTGCTATTTTACCCCATTTCCAGGGGGAGACTGGAACCGAGTTAAACAAAAAGCCCCATATACTGGGAAGAAAACTACTTTTTTGCATTATTTTTTCTGATAAGTCTTCGAGAGCTCAACATTCACTAGAATATGACAAAAATGTGTAAACATTTTAAAGTTTCTAACATACGCAGTAAAGATGCGCAATGCAAAACTGGGGAATTACCTTAACTAATACAATACTTTGAAATACTGAGGTCTAGATACATACTTGTAACTGATACCGAAAAATTGACAAATTTAATCTTACCATGACACAAATAACTATGTGTTTAATTTTCAAAACAACTTGCTTACCCCGAAAGAAAAGAATTGAATTTCACAATTGTTTCTTTTGGTCACATTTGCTAGTATGGCTAGCCGAAATATTGTATGAGAAAAACTTAAACTCTGCGTTGTATTGGCTATTCTTTTTCGTTCACAATTATCTTCGTGAGCCCAACTCGATTACTTCAGTGATCCAACGCATACCAGCGCAATTGTTCTACCGTGGCTATTCATTTTTTGAAAATTTGATAATTGACGGTACCGCTGACCGGTACTGGCTAAGAATATTTGTAAAGCTAAAGCAAAACCATAAATAGAAAGACAATCTCACTTTTGTAAACCATTATCAAATCTTCATTAAAGTAAACTAAAATAATATTTTTTATTTAAATTTCAAACGGCATGTATCGAATTGCATGACTTTATACTAACTGTTTGTGAGGATCTGACTACAAAGCGCCGCGCGCTGAGCGTACTAATCAGTATAATATTTTGAGTTTTCAAAAATAACAATATACCTTCGTGTTCTACCATCCCAGCTGTTCTTCTTTCGCTTTAACCCCCCTTTTCATCGCTACCTCATCCACCGCTGAACACAAGAAGCTGTGAAACATGAGCCGATTCCGGAACGTCAATTTGTTCCCACTCCCAAGAAATTACCGCACGTCCGTTAATGCGGATCCACAGGATTTTACTGAGCAGATTTGGGCGCGCGCGTACCGCACGTGTCTGGCGATTAGAGCGCACAGGTCGGTCAGATATGCCTAGAATTAAAAATTACCGCACTTCTGAGCCAGTTCCCAGCTAATTCGACCCAAAAGTGATTTTTCGGCCAAATTTGCATTTCTGGCGAACTGACCGCACAGACTGGTCTTAAACGCCGAGAGATCACAATTCCGCAAATTTCGACCAGATCCGAGCTAATTCGACCCAAAAGTGATTTTTCGCCCAAATTTGCATTTATGGCGAACTGACCGCCGAGAAATCACATTTCCGCACATTTCCGCACATTTCGACCAGATCCGAGCTAACTCGACCCAAAAGTGATTTTTCGCCCGAAATTGCATTCCTGGTGAACTGACCGCACTGATCGCCAGATACGCCTAACATTCACATTTCCGCAAATTTGAGCAAGATCCGAGCTCATTCGACCCATAAGTGATTTTTCGGCCAAAATTGCATTTCTGGAGAGCTGACCGCATAGATCGGTCTTACACGGCTAGCAATGACATTTCCGCACATTTGGGCCATATCCGAGCTAATTCGACGCAAAAGTGATTTTACGGCAAAAATTGCATTTCTGGCGATTTGACCTCACACATTGGTCAGATAATGTTAAAAATCACCTCTCCACACATTTGGGCCAGATCCGAACTCATTCGACCCAAAAGTGATTTTTCGGCCAAAATTAATTGCACTTCTGGTGATTTGAGCTCAGAGATCGGTCAGATCAGCTTAGGAATAACATTTCCGCACTTTTGGGCCAGATCGGAGCTAATGCGACCCAAAAGAGATTTTACGGCAAAAATTGCATTTCTCGCGATTTGAGGTCACAGATCGGTCAGATAATGTTAGAAATCACCTTTCCGCACTTTTGGGCCAGATCCGAGCTAATGCGACCCAAAAGAGACTTTACGGCAAAAATTGCATTTCTGGCGATTTGAGGTCACAGATCGGTCAAATAATGTTACAAATCACGTTTCTACACATTTGGGCCAGATCCGACCTAATTCCACCCAAAAGTGATTTTTAGGCTAAAATTGCATTTCTCGCGATTTGAGGTCAGAGATCGGTCAGATAATGCTAGAAATCACCTTTCCGCACTTTTGGGCCAGATCCGAGCTAATTCCACCCAAAAGAGATTTTACGGCAAAAATTACATGTCTGGCGATTTGAGCTCAGAGATCAAATAATGTTAAAAATCACGTTTCTACCCATTTGGGCCAGGTCCGAGCTAATTCCACCCAAAAGAGACTTTACGGCAAAAATTACATTTCTGGCGATTTGAGCTCACAGATCGGCCAAATAATGTTACAAATCATGTTTCCGCAAATTTGAGCAAGATCCGAGCTCATTCGACCCATAAGTGATTTTTCGGCCAAAATTGCATTTCTGGAGAGCTGACCGCATAGATCGGTCTTACACGGCTAGCAATGACATTTCCGCACATTTGGGCCATATCCGAGCTAATTCGACGCAAAAGTGATTTTACGGCAAAAATTGCATTTCTGGCGATTTGACCTCACACATTGGTCAGATAATGTTAAAAATCACCTTTCCACACATTTGGGCCAGATCCGAACTCATTCGACCCAAAAGTGATTTTTCGGCCAAATTTGCCTTTCTGGCCATCTGAGCTCACAGATCGGTCAGATAATATTAGAAGTCACATTTCCGCACATT
>JANVCF010061892.1:0-13054 GCA_025388745.1 Hydrozoanthus gracilis
GTTTTAAACGTTATTATAGAGTTTTAAGGGATGTTAAAAAAATTGCATGTTTTGATCCATGTATAAGTTGAGTGCAAATTTTTGGTGTTAAAAGGTCGACTTATACACGGCAAAATATGGCATACATTGGACATCGATTACAAGCCAAGTATGAGTTAGTTAACTCCATAATGATACTGCACATTCGAATTATTCTTGCATCTTGTTCAGTTCTTAAAATCTTGAAGTCCACATCTAGAGTTTGTATACAATTTCAATGTATCAAGACACTAATGACGAGGTTTCAAAAACACAACAAGATGGCATGATTTCTTTGTATGTGTAGTGCTATGATTGGGAAAAACTCTTACTATAAAATTATGTCGAATCAAAAGCCTGGTCTGTATTTTGTGGATTTACCAATAAAAAGTGTGATAGAGTTGGAAATAGGAATACTAAACTCTGTAATAGAGGATAAAAGTTAGACCGCCTTTACTTAACACAAGCTACATATTTACATAATTATTTAGTATGTAATGATTTATGCATGTCTTGACTTTAATACACTTCCTTAGTTATCTTCTGGTCAACCCACGGGATCGAAGAGTTGTTGTCTGCGAGTCTGTCTTGTGTCCCACCATGTTCAGGGAAGTTCTGGCAAAAGTTCTCTTCAAGCACTTTGAGGTTTGTATATTGTTATCGCAAAATCCACAGTATTACTATACTAATAATTTTGTTGTTGTGTTCAACAAGTTCATTGTTTGATTTTATATATGATTTGAGATGAGGACATAGGATATTATAACTTAATAACTCTTTAATGGAGAACAAAATATCATCTTTATTTGACAAAAACTATATACAGATTGAAAAAATAATTCTGTTTTTTAACAATAATGCAGATGAAGTCTTCTGTTGCTATTTCTATTAAAGTTACTTATTTAGAATTAACATTTTTTCTAAGGTTGTTTTAAGTTGAATTTATCATATCCTTTAAATCATTCTTTTTATGGCTAGAAACATAACAGTAAATAGTATAACAGTTTAACAACATGTTCTTTATTGGTAAAATTATAATTGTATTATTACTGATGATAAATTTTTTAATGAAATTGATATTGAACAACTGTTCTACCCTTTCCTGTTTCAGGTGCCATCCATTTTATTTGCCCCATGTCATTTGATGGCCCTGTTTACCCTTGGTGTGCAGACAGGCCTGGTTATTGACTGTGGATATAGCGAAACTGTTGTATTACCAATATCCTTTGATTAATAGTCAATTTCTAGAGTTCTGTCATCTTGTCTATATGACCAGCATTCTAACTATAGTTTCTTGTTTAGTCAACTAGCTGAAGCATAATGTTAATAACAGTTATATTATAGTGCAATTTAAACTCTCTTTTACAAGTTTGCATTTTAACTTTTAAACCATTTTTTTCAAGTTTAACTCATTGTATCTTCTTGGAGATGAAAAGAATAATGTGGAAAAGTTAATGGGAAGTTTTCTGTACCAATCTTTCCTACTCTCTTTCTCCCCACCAACTCACCTTACACAACTAACCCTTATACAAACAGAGGTTTATTTTGTTTTTTTTGTCAGACCTTACCAGGATTTTAACCTGTGATCTCTCACTCTGTAAACCTGCTTTTTAACTACTTTACCAAGAAGGATTTGATGCAAACCTTACCCATATATATTAGTCAATGGTATTACAACAACCTGTTTAGTCCCACTCAAACCACTGAGACACAAAAATGAAACCAGTTTAAGAGCTTCGAACTGTTTAAAAATGTTTAAACCAGAGCTCAAAGCTATACTATATACTACATATTTTTACTGTATATGGTAGATTAGTAATGTTGATTATCCTTCACTTTTGGCAAGTGTTTGAAGGAATCCCAATAATTAAAGCCTGCGAAACTATTGCTCTTGCTGGCATTGCCATTCACAGGTGAGTAGCAAGGTTTAGTGAGAATCAAATGCTTGGATGCCTTCTAAAGTATATTCTACTGCATAACCTGTTCAGCTGTATAAATGTTTGTTCCAATTATTATTCACATTTTCTGTGTTTTTGTAGAAAGGGTTTAAATTATTCCCAGGTTATTATAGAAATAAATTTAGAGTTTCTGGCTTCTGCACCTCCATTTCATTTTTTCATTTTCTTTATTTTAAAGTTTCCAAACTTTTTAATCATAGGGTGTGAACATTTTGAACTAAATATTAAAAATGAAATATTCTTGTGAAACTTTTTCTTGTTGTAGCCATTTGGAACAACAGTTGATGGAGAAGAGTCTAGTTCAGATAGAAACAGGTGTAAAGCCTTTGTCTTCAGTCTTAGGCAAGTTTAAATCATAATTTATAGTGATAATACTCATAGTCATAAAGTTGTTAATTATCTTTTTAAAGTATTTTGGTTTAAAGTACAAAGTACATGCAAGTTTAACTAGTTGTACTTCAAAAAATTGTGTAAAATGTTTAATTATTAATTCAAATATGCAATTTATTTTCATTATCATTTTACAAATACATGGTGTTTCAGCTAGCTACAAAGAAAACAATAGGGAAGGTTTAACCATTAAAAATCATTGAAAATTGTCAGGTTTAACAACATTGAGTTATCCAACCAATCCGTTATTGCTGATAAGGGAGTTAACAAGCAAGCAATGTGACAACAAGGAAAGAAACTGCTGACTAATCAATTTGGCTCTGTCAGAAAGATGTTGTTTTGAGTGATCATTCAAAACGCTCAAGAGTTTTGAAAAAATAATAGTAGTTCTGAGTTGAGACAACATAATTTCTGTTTTTGTAAAATGATTTTTTTTCTTATAATAATATAAGGACAAGGCTCTGAAAATGCCAGGGTACTAGATAAAAATAAAAAGGAGCCAACAAAAATGGCACTGAAAATTGACAGGGTGCTGCGTCCTTTTCTTGTGGCCAAGCTAGATGACAGAAATATTCAAAGGAAACAAAAAAGGATAACTTACATTTTACAGAAGATTATTATTCAACCAAATGTAATAACCAAAGATTAGCCTAGACACCTAGTTGTTTCTAGTTAACATTGTATGTAAACATTCACAACACTAAGGAGGAGAAATAGATAAAAAGAACAAGAGTTTAAATAGTTCTGCTGCAAAATAAATGTCATGTAAGACTTAACAGAAGAGTTATTGTTCTGTACTCTAGGTTCACTGTCTGATAGTGTTTTGGAAGATATCAAAGGTTAGTGTTAAATTAGCTCTTTTATAGTCCCTATAAAGCTTTTTTTTTAAGTTCCAGACAGAAAATAGAACCCTTTAATATTATTTACCTTTTTAGACCTGAAGCAGGCAATGATGACATAGCATAAAGCAGAGACAGTCATTTTTATCTTAAAAATTTTAATTCTCGCTACTTAAGTCACATTGTTATAACTTTAATCAATGAATTATTCCCTTGAAATAGTTTGAAATAAAAATTTTATGACATTTTTTAACTGAAACAAAGTTTGTTAAACAAAAACCACATAACTCACTGCTGCTATGTCACTGGCTACCAGTCCCTTGCCTGCTCAGCCAAAGTTCATTTTCAAATCTTTTTTTTCTTCATCTTTATTTTCTGGTTCTTTTTAGTGAGGACTTGCTTTGTTGCTCCAAAATTCAGCGGCCCTGCTGGGGAACCTCGACCAGCCTCCCTTGTTCCACAGATAGACTATCCATTGGATGGCGGTCGCATCCTCAGAATTGAAGGCCAAATAAGGTGATACATCTGAGGTGCCTTATTTTGATGCATTGTTGGTAGAGCAAATGACCTGGAAAAGGGCAGGGGGGGAGGCTGGAGGCAACCCTCCCCCCCTGCCCTTTCTCTAACCTTGCTAGCTTTAAGTGAAATGAAGAAAGGGTGTTCTTTAATGATATATGGTTGAAATATGGTTGAATTCGCTGAAAAAAGTTCGAATTGAGAATGAGATTTTGTGAATAAGCACATAAATGCAAAAACATACTTTCTAAAGAAGCCCATTATATGATAATTAAATTTTGCACAAAGTCACAATTGTTTGTGGGTTGCCCCCAATACAAACTTTATCCTACCATCTACAGTATGTTTTTTACTTTTTAGAAAATTATTGAAGATCGAAATGTAAACTTCTCTTAGATTCTTCAGTCTCTACTAAATCTCTTTTTACATGCTTTTGGCATATGAACTTATATTCTGCTCACTTCTACATCTTGCTGTGTTCTTAGGGAACAGACATTTGATATTTTGTTTGATGGCAATGAAGAGGAAAAGTCTGTAGCGACAACCATGTTAGACTCTCTACTCCAGGTACAAATCTTCTTATTGCTTATATAGTTTCTAAATTATTTCACTTTATTGAAGATGAACAGTATCTGTGTAAAGATTATCTGTAGTATTTTGATTAGTCAGTTAGACATACTTATTTCAAAATTGTTTTTTTTAGCTTTGAATAATTTTTAATAGAGTGACATGTGCTTTTGGGAAGTTTTGACAAAAAAAGTGTTTTCAAAAAAAGGATTTTATGTTTCAGACAATACTAAAGCGGGGGGGGGGCTAAAATTTTTGGCCTGAGTGATGATTTGGTTTAGTGTCTTGAAACCTGGTTTTAGCCCCCTTTTAAAAAGGGTGTTTTCAAAAAATTCAAACTTTTTTCTAAGACTTCAGAGATTAATTTCGCACAAATAAAATTATTTTTTAATTCTAAATTCTCAACCTAGAACTATTACCTGTTTCCGAGAACTTTGCTTTTTGTCTTCACTAATTAACCTATGTTTGATCGATTCCTGTTATCTCATTACCAAATGCCTTGTTTTGTATGAGTATTGTAAGGAGAAGTTACTAGTAGTAAATGAATTAAACCAGGCCAGGGCTGAAAGGATTGAGACTGTTACATGTAACATCATGTATCCACTTGTATAAATATAGCAACCCCTCTCCCCCCAATTTGTAAGTGGCCAAATGGCCGAGCGGTTAGCATGTTCTTCTTGTAATCCTAGGGTTGCGAGTTCAAGCCCCTGTCAGACCACTGTGTTGTGTCCTTGAGCAAGACACTTTACCCAACTAGCTCCAGTCCACTCAGCTGTATAAGTGAGTACCAGTTCTGCTGGGGGCTAACCTGTGATAGATTAGTGTCCTGTCCAGGGGGAGTCAAAGACTAACATCTGCTTAACACTACAGAAACCGGAGATAAGCGCTGGCCCTATGAGACTCTTAGGCTCGGGAACAGATTTAGCTTTAGAGATATTGCATCTATTATTGTTGATCTTCTTCCTGGTTTGTATTACTAGAGTCCAGTTGACACTCGCAAACCTCTGGCAGAGAACATTATTTTTTGTGGTGGAACAACAATGACACCAGGATTTAAGTGAGTGAGAGTTGATTATAATGAATAATTATTTGAATAGCTTTAACTTTAAACTATGTTTATGACAGTTTTGAAAAGTGCAATTATTGATCAGAAAATGTAAACAGAACTATAGATTGTTATGCTATTAGATTATTGAATCTTTTGTAAAATCTTTTATTTTTTTAAGAATTTAAAGGCTTAGTACTAGTGTAAGATATTCAAATTCACATTTCGGTTCAAAAAATAAAAATGTTTGATTTATTTTTTCTGAAAAAGGTTGATCCATTTGGGAACTTTGAATCTGGGTTCCATACATTTTGAAGTGTCATACACAATCACTCATTTTAAATACCCCATAACATGATGAATTAGTTGAACTTAATACAACTAGGGATTGCTTTTGTAGCTTTTTGTTTTCTTTTCACAGGCATCGATTTCTCCAAGAAGTTTACTCACTGTTACAATCCCCTCGATACAAGGAAAATCTCTTCATAAAAAATGTTAAAATACACAACACTCCTGTGGCTGCAAACTGTACAGCCTGGCTCGGAGGTAATAAATATACCAGTGACTAAATTCTGTTGTCAGATTGACCCCATTGTGTTAAGTATGACCCCATCCTAACCCTCCTTCCTGCTGCGTCTACTGTGTAACAAAAGTATTTAAATTTTAAAATTAGTTTCATTGTTATTTGCCATCTTGATCAAATTGGCAAGATTTGTAGATTTGTGGTGTTGAAGAATCTTGGACCCAAAGTGTGAAGTTATTGATTTTAATGTAACTCTATCTATCATCACTCCAGGTGCCATATTTGGTGCGTTGGAAATCCTTGCAGATCGATCAATTACACGTGAGAGGTACCTTCAGGACAAGAAAGTCCCAGACTGGTCCTCCTGTGATAATCGGACTCTTGAAATGGTACCACTTTTAGATGAGCCCTCGCCCTTAAGACCCGTGTTGTCCCGCAGACAGACAAGTGGTATAACTAGTACCCTTAGTAGTTTGAGCAGTGCTTTATCAAGCAGGATCCTGGTTGGAGGGCCAGGAAGACTAGGCTCCAGTCAAGGCAGCAGCCCTGTTTCAAGAACCAGCTCAAAGACAACTAGCATAAAAGAAAGTGCCACAGAAACTAAGAAAGACTCGTCTTCATCTGACTGACATGGTCATTGTATAAAATAACCTTATGACAAGCTTCATTAAGGATGGTCAAATATATAATAATGATATTATTTAAGATAATAAATAACATTTCTGTTATAGCATTTGATAGTAAGTCTGTACATCTTTAAAAAGGCTTAGTCACCTGGTGTTAGTCATAATACTGTAAACAAACATAATCGAAGGTCCTAAAGCTAAAATGAGTAATTGACTTTGTATGAATGCTAAATTCTCCTAAATGGTTGTGAAGAGATAATAGGGCTAATGTTGGGAGAAATGATAACTCCATCAAAACTTAATGTGTTTTTTAAATTGCACTAGGCCCTCTATTACTATGTTAGTGTGTACAAAAAATGTGTGTAGTAGTAGTATAAACAGTGATACTGTGATATCCAAGTTTCTATATTTCTGTCTTTAAAGAACTTCAAGATTTTAAAACATCAACTATCATAATTTTAATATGTTCTTTGAAGTGTTATAACTTTGATTTGAGTATCTAGGCTGAAATATTTTTATCAAGATTAAAGCGGTGTTATTTCCCTCATCTACAAGTTAACTTAAAAATTGTCTTTAAAAAATGAATGTGCCTTTTACACCTGCCAAAAAAGTGACACAGGTAACCAAATAAGCATGATGGATTGCTTGAAGTTTTCCCTTCCTTTTTCTTAAGCTTTGCTTTGCATTTCTAGGACTTGTCAAAATAGAGAAGGGCAGAGAGCCTAGAGTGTTGAACAACATATAAAGACAGGACTGTAGCACAGGTTCAAGTATTTGGGAGGCATAGTTACTAAAATGTAAGAAATATTTTTCTTAAAATTTTGGGGGGGATGTCTGAGCCCCCTTAGCTGCTAGCCCCTCCCCCTGCTACGACCAAGAGAAAAGATAGAGTACATAGACAAGACAGTTTTGAATGTTGTAAAAAGTAACAGCATTTCCATGAAAAGACATACAGTTGTAAACTTTATTTTTAGTTGTAATAATTTTGTGATAGATAGTAAGTTATAATTATTAGTTTGTGTTACCAAGCTGGTCATGGGGTTGTATATGTGACTGAAGTGAAGATCAAAAAATCAGAATAATGTACTGAGTTAACCCTTTCATCAATAAATGTAGAAAAGGGATTAAAATTGTTTAATAGATATTAAAGGAACCGTTATTATACTAACAACTACAAGCCAAGAAATAAACCGGAGAACAAAATGACTTCGAAGATAGTTTTTCCTAACATTTACTTAGAACAATAAATAACATACTCTGTCATTAACTGTGGTCAAGCAACAATCCAACATGTTTAAATTAAGGTTCTAACCTTTCTTTTTTGAAGCAAATAATACCAAAAAGAAATTAATTAATGCTACGATGTTTATACCTTTCGATGTATTGGAGTACGAAACCTTTAGTGAGAATGCAGCTGGAGAGAATATAAAACTAAATAAAAACATACTTGCAACACACAATAATTTTCCCATTTTGATATTTGGATGTTTAGAGATACCATTCCATCATGTTATTTACGCATTTTATTAAAGTATAATTTTGATATTTGGCTTCGTTAAAGTTTTTAAAACTAAGATTCAAAGGCCAAGTAAAATTTATTTTCAAGGGTTTTCAAATATACGACAAAAATACGTGATCGATCGGGATATTTTTTATCATGCCTTTAAGCATGAGATTTTTCATAAAAACGCTTCTTTACGAGAGTTGAAATCAAACTTGTTTTGGTTACTTTTCAAAAGAAACATTTTTTACTTTTTTTAGAAAAAGGTAGAGAACAAAAATGAACTAAAAAGATGAGAGGAGAAAAAAATGTCAACCCTCCTTCGAGCCGGATTCGAACCAGCGACCTAAGGATCACAGCAACTTTACAACTACAGTCCTCCGCTCTACCAACTGAGCTATCGAAGGTGTTAACTGATTGGCTGGCGATTCTTAGCGCATAAATTCCAAAGTTATCACTATGGAATCTCGACCACGTGATATCCAAAGTTGTTGTGACATGTTACCTCAAACCGACTTCCACCAACATACTTTCGAGAAGGATTTTACGACTGTCCTCTAAATATGGTTGATGGATCCACAAAGACAGCAACACAAGTTGCATGTTTCGGTTTTGCTGTCGTGTGTATTCAGGCCAAATTTTTTCTTTCAGGTTCAATTCTTGGCCATACATGGCGACCAATTTCTCGGCTGCGTTACCTATCATATAGAAGAACGAAACAGCCAGTAAAAAGACAAAATAGGGATTTCCATTCTTTCTCAAATACATATATATTTTATTATATATTTCTTAATTTATTAAACTCATGTTCATCTTTTGGCGCAATACCAAAAATATCTGAAAGAGAACGAAGGTCGAAAACTATTCTAACACAAATTTTATAGCTACTGTGGCGTTAAAACTTACTTACAAAACTCACTGACAGACCAGGTTTGTGTTAATGCTTCCGATGACTCATCTGTATATAAGGTCTTTTTTATACTTCGTAGTTCGTCGATGGCTTGAAAGTTTGTCAGCAAAGCCTCCAGCCTCGCCTGTACTTTTTTCTATGAAGTCAAAAAAATTGTAGGCAATTACTTTAATAGTTCTAGATTTGATAAATTAGATAAAACTAGCACCAATAATTTAGCAGGTATACCAAAGATTCGACGATTTTTGACATTTCCTCCGTGGATTTTACGATTTCTTCTTCAAGTAAAGACGACGAGCTTTGGTCGAGGTCTCTCATTACAGTTAGACTTGACGCATCTTCTACATCGCTATACCTGTGACATGTAAAACAACATTATTCGCAACTGAATGCATCCCACTGCTGTGCAAAACTGGTTGAAAACTCTCCTGAATTGTAGTGTGAGGAAAAAAGGATTATGTAAAGGGGGACTAACTGTTTTTGCAGTTGAAGGTTTGTCAACTTTGTCGCCACGTTAGTTCCAAGATCATTCAAACTTTCCCATTTTTGAACACACTCATGGCAAGACACACAGCAATCTCTAAGCCGCTGTAACACATCTGGCAGTGATTTAGGGCTCTTTAGCTTTGGCGAGCTTTTTGGGCTCGGTGAATGGCTGAGCGATTGTCTTTTCTGCGGTGTTTTGTCCCCCGGTTTGGGAGATTTCTTCTTTTTCGGTGCCATTTCGGTGCGTCCTCGCGCTGTATGGCAGGCGGAGAACTGGGCCCTAGTTAGAGTAGCTATGGCAACTACCCGTTTATTTTGGTTTTGGAGCGATTAAGCGTGACGAAGTACATGGTTACAAGAAAATAAATAACTTGCGTAGCAACCAATCAAAATCTAGAAGCTTAGCATTGCGCTGAAGAGTTCAGTCAAAGCCAAACGCATCTTGTTACCCGTACAATTTTTGCATTTCACGTTCGTTCTCATCTTAAAGAGAAGGTAGGTTGATAGTTAACGCTCTTTTTAAATAGGAATTCAAATTTTTGACAAAGCAAAGAAAATTACCCCCCACGATTTCGTAAAAAAGTATGGACTAAGCAAGCGAGATTTGAGGAGCAATTCACTAATTGATCATGGCGGGTGAATACAATCAAAGTACTGTTGTTTGGCATAGGCTTGTGGATTTCTTTGCTTGCTACAGTTTTTTGGCGCTTTTATTTCAATACTAACCTCCAATGATATATTGAATAACATGTCACATTTCCGAAACTTTAGCAAACTTTACTGATTTACTTTCAACCAGCTTATAAAGCAGTTCATACGTTTTGAAATTGTTGTCGAGTATCAATCGTGCAAGTACTTAACAAGCTTTATCGTGAAAGCAGATGAAGGACAAAATTTTCAATGATCTCCTGAACAAAAGCGACTTAAATTTCAAAAAATACTTTCAACGGAATTAATGACAAAAACAAGAGAGTATTGATTCCGACATGTTGATTCAGCCGTTAGCAGAGGTCTCTGCTGGCCTCGATTCTGCTAGCATGCAGGGAATTTGGGTAGTTCTGTTAGTCTTGAATTTATCGCGATTCGCGACAAGTCTTTCGTGAGAGTGTAGGAAATATTGACTAATTGTTCGAAGTAGTTTAAGTTTAGTATGATTACAAATTAGTCGTTAAATTGATTTTCTCATTCAGTTCATTCATAGTTCTATAAGTATTTCGCAACGATCGATGTGCACAATCTATCTATCTTTTTGGTCACCGAAATACAAATCAAAATCGATTTGGTGAGTTAACGTGTTGTTTATCAGCAAAACAGGGCTTCTGACAGTTCCTTAAACATTACAGAATTTGCTGTAACGTGTAATTATCTTAAGAAAAATATTAAAAAATCTTCTCTGGTTAAATGCCGTCTGATAAATTAACATTGTCATTGATAATCTTAGTATTTTTTAATGTCCTTAAATATCTACAAATCCTTTAATTTAAAAAGTAAGATATGAATACCAAATATGTAAAAGTAATAAAGCATGTTTTCTGAAATTAATTATTGATTTCGACTTAATCAAGTACATAACAATAGCTTAATTACATTTGCAAGCAAATGAGATGGAAATAAGACAACAGGCTTTGTATCAACCCAATAACCTCACCCAAATGATCCTAAACCAAAAGATTTTAGACCTTCAGACTCAACTGTAATAGTAAATATTAAATTACCCTTTTTTTTCAGAACCCATATACAACTACAGCACATGGCTCAGACTTTTATTAGCCACTCTCCAGGATATCAACAGAGGGCTTGTTTAGTTAAATACTCAGCTGCTATGCCAGAACAAATATCCAGAATTAAACCAGTTGAATCAACCATGCGAAACAATAAAAGAGAGTTAAAATCCGGTATGTCTCGATTAGAACTCATGAGAAATAACTATGAGAAGAAACTTCAGAAAGAGAAAGAACAAAGACTTAATGAAATCCGCAACCAGAACAAGGAGCGCTTGCGAAGTGGTGGAACCGTTAGGGAATTCTTTGCTGAGAGAAGGGCAATGGAAGCCAGTGCAAAAGAAAGAAAAAATATCTCTGCTCTACCACCAATTGATATGCATTTTAAAAAGATGAAAGAACAAAAACAAAGAGAAATATCTTCAAGTGAAAGTTTTCCACACAGTCAACCAAGCCCTCAAAGGATGGGTCTGTCACATGAGAAAAAAATTGAACCAATTTCTAGACATGCTGTTAATACACATAGTATCTCTAAGGCAAGAAATATTCCTGGACGATATTTACCACCTAAAAAAAGAACTGCAGGTGTTGATAAACAAAACCCGCTGCCACCTCTTCAACAGGGTGCAAGTGCAAATAACACATGTAAACCACCAACACCAAACAGAAGGTATGAGACTTTTGCTAACCTGGAAAACTATGAGAAATCAGTTTACAACACAACCACCAATAATAGAAAGAAGCATATCCCAGAGATAGTACAAAGACCAAAGGGAAGGTTTATACCCAGTCAAAAAACAGGTAACCAGCAAGTTGATGATGATGATGAAACTTCTGATGATTATAATGATGATGACGATGATTATGAAAATGACTTAAAACAAGAAGAAACACTCCCACCAAATCTAAGCAAAGTCAAAGCACTTCGAAACAAACGTCTTAGTCAGCAAAAAATTCAAGTCAATGCAGGCCCAAAAGATAAGAAATTAACTGATTTTGAAAAATGGCAAATTGAGCAAGATGATGCGCGGAAACAAAGGCTTGATCAGTACAAAAAGGAAATTCATTCTAATAAGTATGATGATGATGATGATGATGATGTAAACAGTGTTGATAATGATGATCTGGTAAAACGAGAAAAACAGCTTATGGAAATGATTAATGCAGAAAAGTACAAGCTTCAGGCAATTCAGAAGCAGCGAGAGGAACTAGATGAGCAGGAAAAACGTGAAAAAGAAGAAGAGGAAAAATGGAAAAAAGAAAATGAACAGTATTTCAAAAAGAACAATACTATGAATAAATCTCTCTCTGATGCTGAAACTGAAAATGAGGATGAACTTCAGAAAAGTTTCAGGACATTAAAGATGAAACAAAAGAAACTGCTGCAGGAAAAGAACAGAAGGAATTTGTTGTCCCCAGAAGCTCCGGTCAGATTGGAAGACAACGCTGAAGTGGTCCCAGGACCATCAGTCAATTTCTATGAACAAAAAGTACTTGAGGCCTCTGGCCTTCAAGATGTCAGCATCAACCTTTCATCATGTTCTATTTGTGGTCGAAAGTTTGCCACTGAGAGATTATCCAAACATGAGAAGGTCTGCAAGCAGACATCACAAAAAAAGAGGAAAAAATTTGATATAGTGAAGCACAGAGCACAAGGTCAAGACCATGAGCAATATGTCAGGGATGGGACTTACAAGCTTCAGCCAGAGAAAAAGGTGTGCTACTCAAATATTGTCTTAATTAAAAAATTGTAGTTGTTGCACCTTATTAGGTAATGGTTATTTGAAGCTTATATCCAGCAATTTATACATTTGGATGCAGGCCAGTGAAAAGTTATGAAGAACCAAAATCAAAGAATCAAATTAGAACAACATTATATGCAATAAGTTTATTATTTTCCATTAGAACTGCATGGCTTATTTTCCTGTTTATCATTTTCATCCAAAGGTGACCC
>JANVCF010062003.1:0-13054 GCA_025388745.1 Hydrozoanthus gracilis
CCCTCGGAGTCAAAAGAAGATCGACAAATCTTAGCCCACATGCAAACCCAGGATTCGATCCCGGGTCCACAGAGGTGAGAGGCACGAGCGCTAACCAAGGTACATGAAGGTAGTATTTAGATAGATTTCTAATAAAACAACTAGACTATTCGTTGCCGTTGTCTATGAATCTAATTGGTCAACTCTTGAACTATATTTGTGGCTACAGCCTCGTTTCGAGGCGTAGCCATAATGTCGTCCTGTTTGTCCGAGTGTCCGTAACCATATAATCGGGAAATTGTCGTAGGATATTCGTGTTTAGACCAAAACATTCGGAGCCAATCCAAGTGAAACCGAGTAAAACCGAGCAACAACTCCTCCTCGCGGTTTGCTGTGTCATGATTTTCTTTCCTTTTCTTCGAGACACGGATAAGAGATTACATTTTATACGAAGTCTTAATGATTCTTTATAGCTGTTATCAGGCACGGCACTCCAACAATGTTTCTAATGTATTCTTGTGAACAGTATTGCAGGTCAGTTTGTGCGTAGTTTAAACTCCGACTCAAACCATGTACTTTTTCGTTATATTTAACTCTGTTATCGTGCTGAGTGAAAAATGAGCTTGTACCATTTTTATTCAACAATAAAACACAGTTGTTAACGCATTAACGGATAATTTTTTATACCGAACTTTTTCATTCTGTCAGTTGTAGCAATCAAATGTTTATATGTAAGCGTTTGAGCTTTTGACATTTCATTTGTAATTTGTTTACATAAGTTCTACTCATATTTTTAGTCAAATTTCCAGAACTTTTGTAATTTCATTTCTTAAATCCGTTGCAAACAACAAAGTATCATGTCAGCACGGGATTTGCAGCATTTTTTTTTGTATGACAGAGATCACAACAAGTTTATAAATAGAAACTGTAAATCACTGCATGCGACTTTTGACACGTTTGTAATTTTGGCGAAGGCAGATTCTATTTTTGGCGAGAAAAGTTAGAGCATTTGAAACAGACCTTTTCTATGACGAAATGTGACTATATCTAAATTCAGTTGAAAACAGAAATGCAAGTTTGCTGCGAAGATTTTTTAAAATTCAATTTTTAACGCTCTTCTTGGTTTGTATGTTTTATTTTATTTAAGAGAAGCGGCGATGTTTTTACTAATTATAGTTTCTCTGTGAATAAACATTGATATTTACTTTACATTTGAAGCCAAGCCTCGATTTTTCCCAGTTTAATTTAGTTCTAAACTTTAGTAAAACTTGGTTCTCTTTGTTTTGTATGGTTGTTCTTATAAAAATGTGTTTTTAAAATCTCTTTCCCTTCAAATAGCGAACTTAATAATAAAGTCCTTCGGAAAGCATAAATATAATAAACTCGATAATGAGTCAATTAATGAACAACCTTTAGAACCGACAAAAGCCCTAGCTAAGCTGGAACATTCCAAGTATTAGAAGCTGTAGCCACATGCAGTCCTCGGCTGCCTATTTTTTAGGAATCTAATTGGTCAACTATTAACTCATAGAAAACTCAATCTCGTGGTCTAATTGTTAAGTATACGATATGATATGTTATGACATGATATATGTTATTCACGGAAAGGTATAATATATATATATATATATAACATGATATGAAGATATGATAAGTTATGATATCATGTGACCTGTTCTGACCTGATCTGGTTTGGCGTGGTACATTATAAAGGTGGATAAATACATTCTGAGCGGTCCCTACCTTAAACGATGAATCGCAGTCGTCAATTAGATACAGACTCAGAACGAGAACTTTTCCTGCAACAAGTTGTTTCTTTGCAAACACAGCACTAAGCATTCTTTTAAACACTGGCTTCTTTGGATCCATTGCTCCACCAGTCACCACAAACCCCATTAGTTGGCAAACTTCAATCTTCACTTTTGTTTGTTCAACTACTAGGTTATTGCCTTGCTTTTCCACGTCCTCTTCTTTGTTTAACTGTCGTTTGAAGTCTTTCCACTGAGGAATTTTACCTTGTTCAATTATTGCACTCTTGACAACTAGAGACCAATTGTTTTTAGTGTTGTTTATTCGAGCGCTGTGTGGAAGGCTGACAAGCAGGGGATAAGTAAACTTCAGGCCTTGAGGATGAAACTTAAAAACTGGGCTGAGAGTATGCTTGTCAGGAGAGAGACTCGGGTATCTTTTATAGCACCAAAGAATTTCTACCGCGATTTGGTCGCGGTACTTCATGTAAGATTCTCTATCAGGGAAGTAGATTTCAAACCCAGATTTTAGAGACAGGACAGCGTTGTAAGGAACATGTGGTCCTGCGTAAAAAGGCCACTCCAGGTTATTAGATTGGTCAACTGCAACAGAGACAGGCAATTTTCTCAGTAAAAAAATGGCTAGGCCTCACTTCAAACTATACGTATATAAGAATGTACAATGTATAAATTAAGAACCTGTTTTGTTTCCTGATGAGGGCCATTTAATGTACGCCAAAATACAGGTGTTTGAAATTGACAACTTGTTTTATTTTCGTGCTTTCAAAATTTCGTATTACTAAAGTGCCTATGGCATGAAAATACTGTCAGTAGGTAGACCTTGCTAAATGATGAGAAGCAATGAAAAAAATTGCCAAACCCTGTTAAGGCCGGGACACACTTGGCGATTTTATACGCCAATCGCTGCGACTGGCGAAATTCGTTTAAAATCGCTTAGTGTGTCATCTATTGCGGTAGCACATTTCGCTGATCGATAAAATCGCCCATATCTAGCATGTCAGATACGAGCGATTAAAAAACGCCAGGTACGCGATCAAATTCGCTGCAATCGGCGTATAAAATCGCCTAATGTGCCTCAGGCTTTATGCAGGTAAGGAGATATTAACATTTAAATGTTTTCAGCCGATGATTTCAGTTGTTGGTCAGGCAAATTTTCAATTTTTTTAAGTCTGCTGCCAATCCATAAGCTTTGGATGCAATTCAAGCCAAACTTGGGTTGATAATGTATCTCGAGGTATTGTTTGGAACAGATACCGGTTTTCATCAAAGGTTAAGGATTGGCAACAGACTTAAAAAAATTGAAAAAAAAATTGCCTGTTCAACATCTAATGTCATCAGTTGAAAACAATGTTAGTTTCTCAAGATTTTGACAAATATTTTTTACTTCTGTTTCTCTTTTAGAAAGATCCATCCCCTGAGGTAAAAAAAAATTTTATGTCATCGTACTTTTTAAGGAATATCGCTGACCAGAAGTTACTTGTGGAGAATATATGTATCAAAATTGTATATACAGAAAGTGAAGTTCTGCGAGCTGAAAGTATTTTCTTTCGTCTGTTTTGCAGTGCACCACGTGTTTGCAAATCATCTATGAACAGCCATGCAGCCAGCCAGTCAGCCAGCTAGCTAGCTAGCCCGAAACCTATTCGGTCCGTCTGTTGCTGCGAACAATCTAAGCAAATAAGGCTTATGGCTGACTGGCTGGGTAGCTGTTTTTGGATGATTTGCAAACACGTGGTACATGCATGGATCAGCAGTAGCCAACCTATAACAAACCTACTCGGCCGTTTACGATTGGCACTTGCGACAAGAAGTGCTTGTTTTGAAAAAGAAGTGAGTTTGCAGTGGGAAATTTTTGCGAAGAAGTTGCGGAAAAGTGAGGTACATTCAAAACAATGTCAAACAGTGGTTTAGTTGTTAGTGCAAGTATTCATCAGGCTGATCATTATGGGATTTCATTTTTAGCTTCTCAAGAAAACAGCTGAACCTAGCAAACGAATTCATTCGTCCTTTGAGGTCAACTCTGTTATATGCAAATCCGTGTTGTGTTTCGTAGTGGATTATATACGCACGATCGGTGAAATAAAAATCCTTTGAAATGTTGTCGCAGGTTTTTTATAACAGCTGGTGAAAAGTTGGCCTAACGAGGCAGCGAAACCAAGCTTATTGCTTACTGAGACGTTTAAACTGAAAGACTAATGAAATCATGTTATCTATCTTTGATGAATACTTCCACTAGTTATAGGAGAAACATTGCACTTACCTCGCCTTCGTCGCAAAAACTAGTAATGACTAACGTTTAAAACTGTTCTTCAGTTTACAATTTGCAAAACTCTACACAGACAAAGGACTGTAGTCCGACACGTCACTTTCATTAACCTCTTTTAAGGTTTAAATTTAAAATACTTATCAAACTATTTTGAACTGTAGTGTAGTTTAGTCATAGTATTATCCTCATAATTTAAAAAAAAAAATTTACAGATTAAATCCGCCGTAATGTAAAGGGTAATGCTACAACTATGGATTCTGGCGAACAAAAAGCTTATAAACGCACAAAAGAAAGCCACACGATACGCTGTTACGTTAACAGTATCATTAGAACTATCGAACGGTACTTTCAAAGAACAAAACTATGAGTTTTTAAGTTCCTCTATACCGTTCCCTATTCACTTTTATAAACAGGCAAGTTTAATTTTGCCTTTTTTACCTCCAGTTCGTGTCTACCTCCCGCGAAGGATAAGCCTAGGTTTTAAACAATTAACAAAACGATATTTTGGGTGCAAAAACAAAACAAGCATGCCTTCACCCGAGGGGCCTACCTTTAAGAAACATGAAAAATTTACTGCTTACCTGTTGTTGCTTCTGTTTCCTGTTTAGGTGAAGCTTTCATTAATGAGTCTTCACCTTCGGTTAAATACTTAACAAGGTCCTTTGATAGTTTTTTCATTCGAAACATGCGCCTCCTCAAGAAAAATATCGTCATTAGTACTGATAAAAACATTACTGTAGCTAAGACGAGTGAAAGAATTGAGAAATGAAGTGTATCGCTTCCATCGTCTGTTATATATCCGTTGGTTGGGTTTGATTCGTTCTTGGGCTTGAAGTTTAATCTGTAGCAGTCAGTAACAGACCTTAAGGTCCTTCGACAACTCTTTTGAGGTAAATTTTTTTGTTTCAGACATTGTTCTTCGATAACACTTTGACTGTCGTTACAACACCAAGAGCATTCTGAACACGACTTCATGTAAGAGTCCATATAGAAGCCTGGTTCGCAGGCGCCACACACCGTGTTATTAGTGAGAGTGCACTCCTGTACTACCAAGCGGCCTAGGCCACACGAACGGCAGGGCTTACAGCTGTTTAAATGTGAATAGGTTTCACCAGCAGCACACGCAGAGCATCCTGGGACGTGCTTAGAGTAACTACTTGGTGAAATTGTGCTACCACAGGGAACATTCAACCCCATTCCAGGGGGGCATTTCGGACAATCAGAACAATTATAAAATGTTCTGTTTCTGATTTTAAATGGTCCAATGGTATACTGTTGCACTCCGCATCTCGCTTTACATATTCTTGAACTGTGATAAGTACAGCTCATATCTGAAGGCATACCCGCAATCGTGCAATCCTCCATTTTCTCATCAGTACCGTCCATGCAACAGGGAGAGCAGGGTAGACAACTACCATTAACGCGGTTGACGTTATTGTCCTCATAAAATCCTTTTAAGCATTTCCTACAAACTGTGTTCGAAAATCTGTTGCACTTTGAATGCACAAATTCATGTTCAATACAGTGTCTACAACGTTTACAGCTCACATGATCAAAAGAATCTGAATACATTCCTGGTTTGCATTGCCGACACCAAACAGGAGTCGACTCATTGATTTTGCTTCCACATTTTACGGTTAGCTCGAGACCAGGTGGACAGGAAGGGCATCGAACACAGAAGATGTTCCCATTTTGCCGTCTGGTTACTGTAAATTGATTATTCGTGCAGCGTCGGAGCTTAGGAGTTGTGTAAGAGTTCCTTAGGAAAACTTGAATGCCACAACTGGTTTGGTAGATTGACAACTTAAAGGATCAAAGAAAACACCTTTCAAATTTGCACGCTGCTGTAATTTTCAAAACATAACTGAGCAAAGACAAGTTGAAGTACAAGACGAGCAGCACAAAAGACAGTTTTCATTAAATCAGTATAATGATATAACAAACAATTCATTTACTAGAAGCAGTAAAAGATTATTTTATTTGGTAACAGACATGCATTTTATGAAGGGCTTTTCTTACCACAAGAAAAAGAATCCACAAAGGAAATGCGTCACGCATCTTGGTTTTTGTTTTCGAGCTTCAGCAGTTCTAAGAGCAGATTTTCCATACTGTTTAAAGAGAAAAAAAGTTAACTTTATCTCCTTTTAGCATTTCGAATCAAAGGCCGTTAGCTCCCCTACCCATGTGATACAGAATGACACAAAATATAGCAGGGGTCAATCCTCGCTCCTCTAAAATCTGGGTTGCATAAAATGCGCAGAAAAAACTAGTTTAGAGAAGTCCACAAAGAATGAGGATTTTTCACATTATTATAAACTTTACACTGTGAAAAAGTCCTTCGTTTGAGTAAAGTATGTGAGGGATACGGGGAGTCGAGAATCAGTACTTACGATGATGTGAAAAGTAGTTACTAAAACTAATGATACAGATGGACTTAAAACAGCCGTTTCTTGCCGTTCTTGTCATTTTTCTTTAACTAGCTAATAATTTTCACAGCATAAACAACGGACATATATAGGGCATATCAATGTTGGATGTTTTTAACAAGTTTGTGGGGATGAGTGACACTAAAGAGCGCAAACTTTCACCTAAAAAAACTTACAACATAAATTTTAAGCCCTGGGAGTGAGTCTGCAGTTTAACAACCAGATTTGGGATCGATATTTTGGGCTGGATGACTAGCTAGCGAGCACAGAGGTCCATCAAAGGGCATGAATTCAAACCTTTTAAGATAAAATAAGAATCTAAAACACTATTTTTGATACTGCAATTTTTGACAGTTTTAATACAACAAAAATACTAGTTGCAGTCAACTTACAACTAGGGTTTTCACTGCTAAATACGAGAGTTACAACTCAGATTTTCATTGCTTAAAATTAAAAATATTTTGCAATTTTTGCAACTTTAACTTCCAACTCGGATTTGCACTCAGCTAAAATAAGGATTTTGCATCATTTTGCACTGAAAGTTTGAGTTGCAAGTTGTGATGATTGCAACTCGTATTTTTGTTGTAAAATGTCGGCATAAGATTTTTATCTAAAAATAATTTGAAGTCATGTCCTAAATGGGTCACCATAGTTCGAGCGGTGGATGTTTCTGCGTACACACGAATTTACACGTATTAACAATTAAAAGCGCCAAAAAGACTCGTAAAGAAGCATTGTCCTTCTCTGGATATGTCGCTGATTACCTCGATGAATACTTCCACTAACATTCAAAATAGCGTTGTAAAATTGAAAAACTGTTAAAATCTTTCTCGCGAAAAAAGCAAATTATGCAAAATATTTTAGCTAGTAGCACTTAACTTTCTGTTTGAAACGGCTCAGTAGTTGCGAGTTTATATGACGCATATTGAGTGACAATGGTCTAAACGTCAAAGCGTCTCCTACACTGACCACGTGTACTTGATCACTTCTATGTAGCGGCTCGACGGGCCAAAAACTGTTTCACATGCTAAGTTTTTACATTACCTTATTCGATTGCTTTCACAGCATTTTCATCTGCGAGGTCGTTCGGGGTGAAAATTGGTTGTGAAAGTTAAATTCAATCGTAAACATTTATCAGGAGGCGCTCACATGACAAGCGGGGGGTTCCCCTTTCCCCAACAACGTGACCTACAACCAATAAGAGTTGAGGCAAAAGTTTCTTTGAACCAATCAAAAGAAAAGCAAAAGCTAGTTAAGTGTTCATTGGCGTACTAAATTTGGGAGGGGAAAATTCCCAGAACAGAAGAGACCAAGAAGGGACTTTCCCTTTTCGAAAGCAAGCATCTTGCAGTTCTATACATTCAAACCACTATAATAAAAATGGTAGTCTCGCGTGCAGCCACGCTCGAGATTGCGGAGTTACAAGTTTTGTTATCGCAAGTCACTTAACATCATTCAATCGACTGGTTAATTAGTACAGCTGGAACTTAAGCTGTTTTGTTGATTGTATAGAAAGTGTAGTAAAAGTTGGTCTTAATCAAAGTTACGATTGAACACTAATCACGAACAATCGAAGGCTGAAATTGAGTTTTGGCAAGTAAAAATACATATACCGTGGGATGAAATTACACCATGACTGTGACCCCATTATGAAGCGTAAAACTCATTTGAAATTCTGAAAATGGAATACTTAAAAAACAACATCAAAGGCATACAGCTAACTGAAAAAACTGGAAATTCAGAAGGAACTCACGGAAAAAGCAAAAGTGATTACGAAGCAGATTGCAACAATGTCACAGTAGTGACGCTCAACAGAGAAGGCATTTCAAGCAACAGAGTTGCACTAAGCGAAGAAGCACAAAGAGAAAGCGAAATAACAATTTTGGCAAGTGCTGATAATATTGAATACAAGACCGATCAAGAAAGAAAAACGCAAGTAAAAAGCAATGCAGAACGAAATCCAGGTCGTGATGCGCAATTTAACCCGGGATATGCAGGGCATCAAACTTCGGAAGGAAGTGCTGAAGTGACGGAACATATATCAACGGACAAGGCGAACACTCGTTTTAAAGCGCAGGCTTCCTGTATGCACGACAAGTGTTCTCAGTTTTACTGTGATGACACCAGGTTGCAGCGAGCACAGGTCAGTCGAGACGGTGAGGCTGGTTTGACAGGAGACGTAACCGAAGGCGAAGCTTCAGCTAGGGATGCCATTTCGACACAACAAGAAGGTTAGATAATTTTATATGTATAGTTTTGTTTGTAAACAGAACTTTTGTTCTCGTGTCCTGAATCAAGAATGATCATGTTATAGATATAGTAAAGTCGTGTTTACAAATATAAAGGCATATATACTGAAATATTTCTTTTTTCGTTTAGACAAAAAATAGTTGCAAGTTAAATTATTGCCGCTTGCATGTGACACAAGTTATAATATACTTCTTTTCGTAAGAAAAAATATATAAAAGCGTTATATTCCCTACGTATTCCCAGCTTCATATTTAAGTTAAATAGGGTATATAACTTTTGATACTGTATGTCAGTGGAGATAATTTGTTCATAAAGTGTAATACAAAACCATTTACTCGTACACATCAAGTAATAAATAACGATCGCTTTCTTATTTTGTAGGTTCTTCATATAGTGTAGATCCATGTAAAGTTTTGATTTTTCGAGGAGGCGAAATCTTGTCTCGCTTCAGGATTGCATTGTACATCACTCTTGCCAAGACCGGATTTGACCAGGTATAATTACCATCATTATTATGTAACTTCCTTTGAGATGTTGATTGTCTTACGACTGGGGTAAAAATTATCCTCAGTAATACTGTCTCCTGTTGATGTATTTGTTTTTGCTGTAGTTCAGAGGCAGACTGAATGTAGACCTTTAACAGACTATATTCAAATTTCTTAAAGGCTTATACAGAAACTGCGTAATATAGCTAGAATGACTTGGGCCAAACGAAATGGTACAAGCACTTCGCAGCTTCGTTTTTTCCGGGAAAATATTAGGACTTGCGCGGTAAAAGTGACTGTCAAATGCGCATTGCTTTGCGAACTGCTATAGATCCGTTGCCTCCAACTTGATTTCGAAAGTTTATAGCTTTTAACCAACATTTCAACTGTTTCCGATTTTGTACACAAAATACATAAGGAATAAAGCGCTGATATTTTCGCGCATACTCACATAGTAATCTGACCCGACACTGATCATGATGAACGTTGCAGAGCACATAAATTATTCCCTCCAAAGTTTTAAGATTTTTTAAACGCGCACTCAAGACACATCAAGCCACATGTAACCGATCGCATGCACCGACGGAGGAGAAATGTTTTCGAGACGAATTGATCCATGCCGCTAGAGGTGAGGGTATCTTTACTGCTGGGTTTTTAGCTACTATCATTCATTTTGTAACTGCTAAGGAAAGATACTATTAAATGTTAAGCTTTGTTGTATTTTTGGGGCCAAACAGTTTCTAACCTTATTTAATTAAATTGACAGTGGAGTGACGGACGCGCACGCGTCTGTAGATGAAAACCATTATAACTAAAAGTTTTCGAAATCTTGGCAGAAAAATTTGTCTCAAATTTTGACAATTTTCGTTAAACTCCTAGTATTTTCTTGTGTATATAGTCTTTTAAACATTCAGCATGATCTATAGCTACACTCTATGTTTATTACTTCATTTCTTTACTGAGGCAGACAAACAAGTTAAGATAAAGAAGTTTTAAGTTTAAGAGCTAGAAGGGTCTCAAAAAAAATGTACTTGCAGTTCTTGTTGTAAGACTGATGCAAAGGCTGCCGATATGTGTCGGTAACTACGGTGCACACAATTTTAGGAACAGGACGTGGGCATCATTCCCGATGTGAGAGACTGGAACGAATCGTATTTCCCCATGCACTCTACGTACAGTGATCACTTGGTCTGTTGCGGTAGCCGATCCAGTGCCAAAAGATTTAGCTGGGAAAAGTCGACCAATCAGTGTCACAATCTTTGAATGCTTAATTCAAAGCATCTTGGAGCATGTATGGTTTTTTGAACTCCCAGCTGGCAGAAACAATGTTCTGGCTAAGCAAAAACGACAGGACATAGTGAACTGCTGTTTCAGAACCTCGTGTCTTATTATCATCATAAAAAATGCAGAAAAAATGCAAAAAACTTTGTTGTTTCAGCTAGATATTTTTCCAAGTTCTTGAACATTTTGAGCCATTGCTCTAAACACTTATTCTAAGCCAACATAATCAGTCGGCAGTATCAGTGAACATTTGTTTAAATCACAAGGCTAAATTATGCTTTCTCACAGCCCATGCGATCTGCAGCACAGATAAAAGAAACAGCTGCTGGGGTGCCTTGTCGTTTCTTTAAATAGCTTGCTATTAGCTAGAACATTGAGAAATGGGTATAAGAGTCCTTCTTGAAATTGTTTCCCAATTAGGATGCATAAAGTTTAATAGAGGATGTAGTTATAATATTTTACTGCGAGTTTCATTATGCAAGAGAGCAGCGATTGGCTAATATTTAACATTTATTCCAACAGCGCACGTTGGATATATCCAACAAGCGCGAATGGAATAATTGTTTTATTAAATTTGATTAGTTTTCTAAACTCTTCCATACTTAAAAATAACAGCTAAATTTTATTCAGAACCTATTTTTGGCTTTGCAAACACTACAATCAGTTTCCATATTTGGTGAACTCCGAATATGAGCTGATAACCGAGACTGAATGAACCAATCAGAATGCACGAATCGCAATATTCGAGATTGAAATTTCAATAAAGTAAATTAGATTAGTTATACCTACGTGAAAAATCATGTTCTTGCATAACTGGTGATGAATAATTTGTTTAACCTGAAGATGCAGGCTGTACCGCCATCATTTTCATCTCTCTTGTTTGCTGTCACTCCAGATATAAAAGTTGGCCTTGCTTGTTTTCTAACTACCAACCCAGATACTCCAATCTGAGAGGAAGAATGGCAGTTTAAATATTTGGGAGGTTACAACCAATGTTTGTGCATGTGGTTTCTTAGGCTAGGTAAAGAAAACTTATGTTAAGTGTCCACAAGCAGTTTTTTTTAAATTTACTAAAAACGTGATGTCTGATATCCAATTAGTTAAAACCAATAGGTATTTGAGATGCATTGTAATGCATAACATAATCAATCCAGAATTTGATTTGTTTGCTTTTGGTATTACATTTGTTACATATTTTATTTGCCAATTTTATTGTCCATTTTAAGAGGTAAAAAAAGGAGGTGGCCTCGAAAAAGGAGGCGCGCAGGCTGCAACACTAAACATAAGTTTTTTTACTTGCAACTGGCCTTATATACAAATAAAATTCTTTCAATACCAGTAGTTATAAATTATTAACATATAACTTCTCCTCATATAACAAATACAAAATAAGACACTTGGTAATGAGAAAATGACAACTGATCAGAGAAAGCAAACTACTAATGATGAGAAGATATATTCTCCCAAACTTGTGAAATGAAAAGTATGGTCTCTAGTTGGGAGGGTTTTAATACAATTATACTGTAACTGGGACTGAAAGGATTAGAACAGCCATGCGCATATATCAATTAAGATGCACATAGTGAATGAAAATAACAGTTACATTAAGACTATATGGTTTTTTCAATCTGTTGTTGCAAAATGCACTATTGTTTCAAGGAGAGAATAATTGGCAATAATTACTTAAATTACACTTTTAAATAAATAATAATGGAAGTTTAAATAATTATTATAATACACTTGTTATGCATAACTTAAGTGATATAGAATTATTTGTTTTAGTATGACCCTTTTAGTTGGGCAAAAATGTCAATGATAGTAAACAGCTATGTAAGCATGGAAGTTGAAAAAAAGACAATGATATTAAACAGCTATATGTAAGCAAATGGAAGTTGAAAAAATAATCAACTACATGTGGAAGCATTTTGCTTGATTATGCTAAACTTTGTCTTGTGATCAACAAAACAAAACAAATTTCCATTAAAGATTTTTATCCAGTAGTACTTTGTTGCCTTTTAAGTCTTTTCGTGGGTGGAATTTGCAATTATAAATTAATTACCTAAAACTGAAGTGGCCATTATTTTTGGAGGTTTTAAGAACTGGCAAGTTTTGCAACCTATATGGACTCTTACTAAAAGTCCTCCAGAAGCGTATCCATTTCAAATGTTCGATTTACATTAGTCCACAAGTTAGGTGATACTAAACCTTTTTATTTTTTTTCTAGTTCTGTTGGAGCAGAAATTTCTGTATCATTGAATTTGCTGCTAGATACTTTTTAAATTATGATGTGTATTTACAACTTTACTTTTTAGTTGTTAAGTATATAGAGCTTTTTCTTTGGTTAAATTTTTTTCCAATAGAGAAGTTCGTAAATAAAACAAGTAAAAAAAGAGTGGAAAGTTGGATATATGCACACTTAAAGTAAAAAAAGGCATGCTGCACAGTCAGCCAAAGCTCTCGTTTCAAATATGATGAATATGCAAGACTGATCAATATGCTTTATAAGACTTAGTATGGAGGTTTGTTTAAGGTATCAGAATGGTTTTAGGTACGTTTCTAGTTTTTCTTTCGTAGCGCGCGCAGCATACTTTTTACCCC
>JANVCF010062225.1:0-24638 GCA_025388745.1 Hydrozoanthus gracilis
GCATTTGAAAAAATTGGTCAAATACCCGGCCCTGCAGGCATTTGTCATGGGCAAGTGCCCTTCCTCCAGTCCTTACTCAGATGGTCAAATGCCCGGCCCCCCAAAACATTGTGCATCCACTATGCTTTAATTTCTACCACTTTATCACGTTAAGAGGTTGTTTTTTGTTCCTACTTATACTCGTAAATCAAAAATGAACAGTCATATGGTCTAATGGTGAACTGTTTATAGGTTCACGAAATGAGACACTAACTCCCATCGGACAAAGACAAAGAAAATGGTTTTCTTGTTTAAAACATAGGTCCTTAAGGTCAATAAATGTTCTTTTTATTCCAAAAAGACTGGTGTTTGAAACTATTGATTTCTGAGCGCCGTCGGAAACACGAGGCAAGTTTTTTGTTGTTTGCAAATGCCCGTTGGGCTGGGACACTGCTATCTGCCCAATGCCCGGCCCCCTAGGACTCATCTCTTATCAAATGTCCGGTGTTTGCCCGGGAGGGATGCTTGCAGTTGGAATTGACTCGCACATAGTTAACAAGCATATTTATTTCCCGCTAAATGATATAATATTACTCGAGCGGTCAGTACGGTAAAATACAATCCTTAGATTGACCAATTGCAGCACACAAAATTACTTATTTCATTTAAAAATAGTTCATGACTGTGATACAGTACGCACAATTTTTAAGGTTAAACTTCTTTTTCGTTTTTGCAGATGTCGCAGCTGCCGGCCGTGTGTGGGGTTAGAGATGGTTTCATTAGCACATTTCTCAGAATTCTGAACAGAAAAGCGCTTGCCTTGATTAAATATGTTGAAGCCAGATCGTGAGTAGTCTATTTGGAGTTGTAAATCATCTGATATATCAAAAACTAAGTTACAACAATCGACAGGTTGGAAAATGTTCTTTTCATGGTAAAAACAAGATTGAGTTTTGGTTACAAGAGTAGGTTTTGGTTACTACATACCTTAGTATGATAGTGGGGACCTGAAACATCTGGAAAATCAAACGGCCTGGAAAGACCTGGAAAATGTTCTATAATTTATAAAAACAAATTTTTTTAAGAAAAGCAAGTTTTGGTTTACTACATACCTTAGTATGATAGTGGGGAATTGAAGCATCTTGAAAAGCAAACGCCCTGGAAAGACCTGGAAAATGTTCTATAATAATTTATAAAAACAAGATTGCTTTGAAAAGAGCAACCATTTATGGCTTGCCATTTTTTAATACGTTTGGCTCGTTTTTTCTCTCTTTTTACGCTTTTTAAACAGAAAAAAGATTCAAGTTTCCCTAATAAAGAAAAAATAATTTACGGCACAGAACATTGGTTGCTGGCCGTTCCCTTACTCGAAAAACCTCCTAATATATGTTTCAGCAGTCGTGAGAGTTTGACAAGCATAAGGTTCCTAGGATAGATTTTTCCTAAAGTTCTTGTTTCACCTTTCAGCTCAAATGCTGTCGACATTAAGGGAAGAAGTCAAAACAGTGGTATTTTTAAGGCACCCAATTTTGTCGAGGGAGGTGGTGGGTGGCGGCACATACACCCTACCCCACCCCTCCCCAGTTTTTCAGAGCTCAATTTCTTGAAACCTGATTTAGGGGTATTGGTTTTTACTATATTATGGACTCCTCTCTCCACAAAGAAGACGTTGGTGCAACACTTTATCAATATCTTTTGTTGAACATGATATTTGCTCCTGAAATTCAGCGTTTTTGAAAAAAGGTGGTGGTTGGCGGCACATAATACCCCACCCCCTAAATTGGGTTCCTAGGAAGTACCATTGTTTTGACCTTTTCCCGAAGCAACAGTTATGAACTACTTTAAAATTTAACAGTTCTGCAGTTCTAGCTAAACATAAACTTAACTTCAATCTACAGTGAGGATCTTACTGCTATCTTTACAGATTTCAGATTTTAAAGCACAAGCAAGTAAGTGGTAGAAAAATAACTTAACGTTATTTGAATAGGCTCAACCTCGTTCCCAGGGGCTTTTCCCTTGTGGACCGTGCGGTCTGGAAAAGCCCTGGGAACGAGGTTGGAATCTGTTTGCCTCCCTCACTGTAGTTAAGGTTGTACTGGTGTCTCCGCAGGTCGCAAGGCGCGGTTGCTATGGACCAGAATGCTAGGAGACAATTGAGACACGACCTACAGTTGACAACAGAGTCAGATGTCGACATCGTGCTTGCGTTCGCTGAGAAACAGAAACCGGGGATTTACACGTTTCTGATGGGGGACCCTCGACAGACGGTTGCTAAGGTCCAAGTCCTACTCGACACCCTTTGAGTGAGAATTAATGGTTCAGTACTCAATCTCTCGCGAGGATTACCTGACGTAGGAGCGCGCGTTTGATATGAGATGGCAAAAAGCCAACGAGGCGCAAATCTGTGAATCATCTCACATTCAACAAGCTCGAATGAAGTGATTGGTTTGATAAATTTAATGGGGTTTCTGAAAACTTCGAACTATTAATTTTTTAAATGTTTTGAACTTTCTTAAACCTCCCGCACAAAATTTTAACCTTGGCGACACTTTCCATATAAGGTTGTTCGGTATGTGAACTGATAACCAAGATCGGCTGAATTGATTGACTAAATTCAAAACATACGACGGCGATTTTTGACGTCACATGGTTTGAAAGGACTCCAAGCTGTTCTATAACAGCGTATACGGCGAACTAGTGCGTTTTATCCACAAACACTGTGCCACTTCGCCTTGATCAAATGAGTTTCTCCAGAAAGTAAGATTGAATCTCCCGCCTTTCAACTCATGTGGCATCACACATATCTAAGGAGCTTAAACAGTTTCGCAGCATTTGCGCTAAAATAGACTTATTATTTCCTTCGTAAATTTTCCGCGAGATTTATTGAGAAACCGGTAACAAGTTTCCGAGCAGAAATTTTACGATTCAAATTTTTACTTTAGATGTTTTAATCTATAGTTTGAAGAGTTCACTTCAGTACCATGCCACTTTAAGTAAGTAAAAAATAGAGAAAATAGTAAAAGAAATAACTAACTCTAGCAGTTCTTGTTAAGTTTCAATAATCTAGCTGACGTATCGAGGAATCAAGTTAGTAAATAACGCAATGATGTTATGAGCAGGACAAAAGCCATTTTGTATTTATCAAAATAAAAAACCCCCACTTATACAAGACTTTTCTTCCACCATTTGATAGTTGTTTCTTGCATCTTGAAAACTTTCGACGTCGCTGTCCATTCTTTGATCAATAGTTTTAATACTTTAATTAAACTCGAAATATCAAAGCTAATCGAAACTTTGTTACTGTTGTTTTGTTGTCAAGAGACCCTCAAGGGGTCAGGAATCGAGTCCGTTTCGTACGATACAAGACTTCTAGCGAGCCAATCAGAGCGTGCGATTTGACAAATGAAATAACATGTCAGCGACTTTATCATTTATTCGGTTTAAACCAAACAGATTATAGAAACAAAGACTTTTTAAGAAAAATTTGAGGCACAATTTGCCAAAAAAGAAGAACGATGAGCTTCGGCCAAATTTATAAAACTATGAAAAAACCATCTTGATTTTACAATAAATGTATTATAAGAAGCGTCAAGTGTATACTTCAAGAATTTTGTATTTTTAAAGCTTAACGTGGAAAATTTTTTCGTATTTTTGCATGTCCAATAGTCTTCGCTTTAGATTCGTGTCTCGTTGTTGACCTGTCGCTGGTAAGGGTAACCTTAGGGGGTCTGGGCACGAAATTGAAATAAGTTATTGAATCTCAAGGTTTTTCTAGAAGTATCCCAGTTTTTGCCTTCTCGTGTATAACGAAAATCTCCAAGTTTCTATTCTGAAAAGGTTGACAAGTCAGTAACCCTACCTTTGAATAGTCGCATAAGTTCATCAAAGAACTGTCGTGGTTTTCCTGGGGCTACCAAAAGAAGTCCTAGATTTAGTCTCGGAGTTACTGTGTTCCCTCAACTCGGCATTCATTAGAAGGGATAGCGAATGGTAAATCTGATTTACTGTCCGAAGTGCCGAGAGTCCGAGCCCAAGACTTTGGAAAACAATCAATAATTAATCTGGGATCGAGACGTTACGATCCGAAAAAGCCAAGACCGCTGAGGCTTAAAATATGGAGTCAAACAAATTCCACGCAAAGTAAAGATTCTGAGCTCTCTTGTGAAAAAACTCGAGACTGCAGGACAGAAAAAAAAATACTGGACTTAAAGACATGAGAAAAAAAATGACGAAATTTCGTGATCAAGAGACCATTTGCATTTGCCTTTATGATGTTCCTTTTAAAAGAATGACTTATTTTTGAGTCAAGACTGCTGATTATCACAGTTTTTAAGGACACTCTGGGGATTTGAGCCTCAAATGTTTTGAAAATACATCAGTATTATAACAGTATAATTATAAGTGTTGTTATAACTTTATAAGAACGAGGCTCGAAAAAATTACTTGGTTATTTTATACCAAAAAGCGCCGTACACTCGTTTCCTTTTTTTTCCCAAGCGCAAAAAACTCAGTTGAATGAATCCATGCCCTAGTGTAACAAATTAAAACTCACGGCCATTTGTCAGCCTTGGGTGTTAAATTAAATTTTGGTCGACGTTCTTTGAAATACAGGGATCACCTGTGTTTTGCGAGCAGCTCGCCTTCTCTGGGCCGCCTATGACACCACCTTAGCAGGCTAGGTCGCACAGCAATTGTAACAACTGAACAATTCATTCTTTAAGTCTTGTCTATCCCTGTTATTTTTTCGATTACAGCGTCGTTACATCTTTATCACTGTTGTTTTCCACTAAATAGTTTTGTTGTATCTCTACTTCTGAGTGGTAAATCATGGAGAGAAAAGTGACACTCACTCCCCGAGTCCCCGTTCTGACAAGACCTTCGACAAGTCAGGTAATGCCGGTAACCGGCCAATCGTGTTGCTAACAATCTGTCGATATAAGTTAATAACTGTTAAATTTTTGTTTGATTTTGAAAAGCACTGGAGTTATTTCTGGTTGTTCACTTCATGTTGACTGATCGTGAGTGCCTGGCAAGCACAGATCAGCGTGACACTTAAAATGATTGTCTGAAACGCGTTATGAAACAAAAACGATTAATATATATAAGTTGAATTTGAAAAGAAAATGAGACCAGAAACTTGATATAAACGTCCTTGTCTTAACATCAACCATTTTATGAGCGATTTGAACAATATTCTTTTTCTTTGTAAATTTGAAACCATTTCTGTGGGTTAGAACTTGTCACCCCAGAAAAGGTACTCAGGGGTGAAAAGAGGAAGGATGACTGTCGGAAGATTCCCCCAAATAGCCTAGAAATACCAAGATATTAGAGTTTTTCACCCTAAAAAACACATCTCAGTCTAAAAATTACCGTAAAAAAAACCCCAAATGAAAATTGACGTTTTTACCTGGATAGCTAGTGAGTAAATAGATAAAGAAGCGTGTGAAATTTAATAGCACAATGCCATTGGGCACTTACCTACTGTACTTATTCAATGTGTATGTCTGCTATTAAAACAAAGGACTGGAAGCATTTTATTAGCTTTGCTTCTTTCAACCATTAAGAAACTGGTCGGGCTCTTAACCCTTTCTGCCCTAAGGCATTTGTCAACAACTAAATTCTCCTTACAAAATAAAACAAGCTGGTTAGTGCTGAGAAAAAGAAATTTGATCATCAACCAAAAACTCTTGAAGATGAGTTAAGAAATTCTCCCAAACTTCTCATAGGAATACTATGGACTTGATTTGGGAGATTTTACAAACTCATCTTTGGGCACTCTTAGGGGTTAAAGGGTTAAACACAGGTTTTTCATAACCCCCTACAAAATGTAATGACTTTTTTAACCCCTAAAAAAGATGAGAGTCATCCACCATGGGAGAATAGAGAGTCATATCCCCAGGGGGGTTAGAGAGTCATACCCCTAGTGGGGGACTCCCATGAAAAGTATCCCCCCTCACCCCAGTTATACATATCCCCTGCCCTAAATGGGTCACTTGGCTTGAGAGAGTATATTTTTTTTCTCTTCTGACAGTATGTTTTCAAAACAAACAGCTGTTAGTTTGCTAGAAGCTATAAAAATTATATTGTATTCATATATACATGCCATAATACTATTTGGTCACATGTACAGCTAGTTGTTTCATAGCCAGCTGTTCTTTGTCTTTTGTTATACATTAGTCAATTTACTTATATATGTTCTATGTTTTTTTTATATAGGGACCATCCTTAGCAAATACACAAACTGCTAGTCAAATAAAATCAGATAATTATTCAGAATTTAAAGTCAGAGTCCCAAGGTATAGTATACTTGTTGAGTTTGTAACTCAATTACTTTAGTGTAGATATTATGGTTTAGTTAGTTAATATTCTTAACTCCTGAATAAACATGTACATGTTCATTAATTTTTTCTGAGCAAATTTTCCACCGTAATCTGGTCTGTATGATTATTAGTTTTTGGCTGTTTCCATCCTATTTGAACCTTATTCGAATCTGTCTGACTCTTAAAATCCAGTGATTTTGTCACTTTCATCCATCTGGGCAACTCACACCCTAAAGATATTTCTTTAAGTATAATGTAGTTTTTCTAAACAAATATAAAATTTGTGACTGGAACATTCCTTACCACCCACTGCTGTACCAAATTATTTACATTTAAAGGTATTTTCACCATTTATTATTATTCCATCCTAACTGCTATTCACTATTCAAGATATTTCCACCCTACACTGTTATTCTGCCCTATTCTAGACTACTATTAGGTTTTCCATGTATTGTCTGCCCTATACATATACTACTGTTTTGTCCTGAATGATTATTCAGAAGTTAATTATGTGTAAATAGCTAGAGAACGTGCCTGATGCAGAGTTTAATTGTTTCATATCTGGAACACACGCAAATGAAATTTAAATGAGAAGTTATTATTGATTTTTCAAAACCTACGTACAGTTATCTGAGAATGGCAGCTAAATTTTATTCCAAACCGTATTTAGCTTTTCAACACTACAAAGTCAGTTTCCTTGCAATATTAATAATAATAGTCTATTTGGTATGTGAGCTGATAACAGAAAATGAGTGAGCCAATCACAATGCTAGAAGTGTAATATATATTCAGAGTTGAAAAATTTAATATAATTATAATAAGAGTTTAATCCACAGTCCAAGCTATGGAACAAGTTCGATAGTAGTAAAATGAATACAACACAGAGGTCTTGTCAGAGTTTGAATTACACTCCATCCCTTTTGGCCCAAAACAGGACAAATGAGCATTGTGTTAAGTCAGCAGAAAGACTTTGTTATGTGGAAATATTTGTCAAAACTTTTTTTGAATCATAATTATTATTATTAACATTTTTAATTGTTCAGTTATTGATGAAATTGATCTGTTGTGGTTCAGGCAAATTTTCAATATTTTTAAAATCTGCTGCCAATCAATAATTATCTTTAGGGTGTAACTCAAGTCAAACTTGTTTTGATGAAGTACACAAAAACAGTTACCAGTTTTTGCCCAATTTAAGCTAAACTTGGATTGGCACCAGTGTTAAAAATATTAGAATTTGACAACTGGCTTCATCAGTTGAAAACAATGATGTTAATTTCTCAAGAACCACGAAAGGTTTGGACAAAAAAATGTTCATTTCACTGCAGTTCCTCATTTAGCAAGGTCTATCCACTGAACAGAAGTAATAAAGAGTTTCATGTCATCTACCAAGCACTTTAAACACAAGTCATGCTTACCTTGATGCTGTGGAAAAGCGATATGTACAAACCTGTGTACATATTTTATTTTCTCTCTTTGAACACCATAAAATACTAAAAATTTTTAATTATCTTTGAAATGCTAACTGCATCCCCTTTTTGTACAGGAACTTGTCAAAGAAATATTACATGTTGAGGTTTAATACCCCATCAAAAATGGATCTTTCTGCTATAAACAAGGTAAAACCAATTTTCTTACAAAACTAAGCTACATTGATTGTACTTTGTCTAGTTATTTGACAAGTTTATTTATAGCATTTGAAACTTAAAATTTGACAAGTTAAGGTGACTATTATTATTTATACAACTTACAGTTGAGTTCAATCTGTAATTTGCATAAATTTAACAACTGCAAAAAAATGACAGTCAGTCCATATAGTTTTAAAAAATGTGAAAGCGAAGATGAAAATGGAAGCAACAACAACTTTTATTTCCAACTTCTTTGAATACCATCATATTTATAATAATAAGATAAACTATAAAAGTATTAGGGGTATTAGCAACCTGAAATAACTGAGAAACTAAAAACACCAGGGTGCTTAAAATTACGAAATTTAAAATAATTAATGGGGTCAAACATATATATTACTAGAAGTTTACGCACATACATAAACACAATGCTAGAAACAAAACATAACCATACAATAAATAAATGTAGTGACAGCATAACAAAAACAATTTCAGCAGAAATCAAAAAATTTAATATTATATAAAATAATTTAAGTTACAGTATTATAGAATAGAGGAAATACAATTGATACACATTCTGGGGGCTGTTATGATGCACTCTGTAGATACATGAATAGAGTGTGTCAGTGTACATTGTCGCAGGGATTTATCAGCTGCTTGTGTGCCTTATTTTATAAAAGAAATTCCATAAAACTCACTCACTTGCTCTATTCATACTTGTGAACTTTTAAGTTCACTCAAGAATTGAGATAAAACTCACCTGCGGCTCATTTTTTTCTAATGGGTTTCTATCACCAAACAGAGCATGCTTGTTTTATATAATTATCTAAATGATATTAGATTTCAGGAGATTTCAGATTTAAGGTTTTAGATTTTCAGGACAGGAGAGTTCTAAGCGCCACCATATTTTTCTCCAACCGCCCACCGGCGTATATGCATTTTATAGATTCAGTTGTCAAGCTCCTTAGACGGTATACTGTACACTACAGTACATACTCTTTAACTTGCACATACATTAGAAGCTTGGTGGTGTCTTTTTAAACCCAAAAATATGTAAATTATGGTTGAGATTTTGTTTACTGTTGTCTTTCTTTAAATTTGTAAGTAGCTACTGAAAGCACAAAGGAGATTACAGTATGTAATAAAAAAATACCTTCCTACACAACATTGTAAAATTAGTACTAAAAACTTGATGAGAGTTATATATATTCTTAAGTTGTATTTCCAAATAATTGAGGAAGTTCTGATTTCTTAAAAGGGTTTTGATAAGTTTTTTGATAAAAAAATAAGGATTCATGAGTGTGAATGTAAAACTTTTAAAATAAATTTAATACAACTTAACAGTTTAATAAATGTCATTTAATAGCTTACCCATGAGATCTGCTGCTCAGCTACTGCAGTACTGTTACCATATTTGAAGTATTAAGTGCTCACATTGTACTTTTGTATAGTAAGCACCTTAACTTTCACAAAAATTATTGCAACATTGGTGTGGACACTTGTAATTCAATCAACAAATTTGGTACATACACTGTAGATTTTTAATTTTTATTCGTATCTGACTTCTACTATAGGCTCAGATGGGAAGAGTTGTCACTCAGATTGGTGAGAAAGAAGAAGAAGAACTCCCAAAGTTTGGTGCAGGCAGCGAATATGGCCGAGAAAGGCATGAGGAAGCTCGCAAGAGAAGGAGAGGCTTTGTGCCTAAGAAAAAGGACCCAGATTCTGCACCTTGGCAACTGAAGATTGGTGGAAAAGGTGGCAAAAGGTTTGTTTGTAGGAGAACTTTAATAAAGGAAGCCTGCACCAACTCCAGCTTCACGTTTACTGATCCAGCTTATAAGTGTAAATTACAAAGTAAATACTTTTGTTTTGGGGGTTTTATGTTCATGAAAATGACAATGACAATGATTTATTTGGTATCATAATTTTAAAGTATTTACAAAAGAAAAAAAAAATTGGAAAGAAACGTCCTTTAGGTACAGTCTGACTTAAATAACTAAAAAGCTAAACAAGACAGTCAGACTTGATTTTTAGTGAAATATTTTCATGTGGTCATTGAAGAAGATATAGTTTTTATACTAATGGTAAATAGACAACACAGATATAGATAATATGCATAGTATGGAGTAGAAGTATCTAAAAATGAAACTAAAAAGTGACCATCATAATTATTATGAAGTTATTGATTATCTAATGGTATGTTTTTGTAGTTATCTATAATTGATTTTTTCATCAACTTTTTTAAATTGTAATATGCTGGAGGCTTTTTTATATCTTGATCAACTGCATTCCAAGCTTTAGCTCCAGCAAATCTTATGTTGAATTTGGTCATAATAAGTTCTTATAGCTTTACATAGTGTAGTTTGAATGTTCTTGATTATTTTGTTAAAGTATGCTATCGTAAACTTGTACAGTTCTTTGTTACAATTGTACTGTATACATTGAAATATTGCAATCCTGATAGAGATTCAGACCTACTGTAGTAATATTTGGTTAGCATATTTTCTGTCCAGACTATAACCTGCACTACAGATAACATGCACCTCCAAACTTTTATGACTAAAAGAAACAGAAGTCAATAGATAACCCGCGCAGGCCTTTAACTTGCCCCCTTATAAATTCACTTCTTCCTTGTTTATCATTACTTACCTTAACTGTTAAAACACATTTATTAGCAATTATGTAACTATTAAAAAATTGTAATGAGTAAAGGCCGTGTTACACGAAGCAATTTTTTCAGCAACTTGCAACGAAACGCCGTACGTAGCGTAGCAAGTTGCGGAGAAAATTTCGGGTGTAACATCCCTCCCTGCAACTTGCTACGCAACGAAAAATATAATTTAATTCACGCAAAACAGCTTATAACAACCGTAATCATGAAATAGCAACATTCAACAAGCAGTCGTGAATGTCATTGTAAGTGGGAAATTAGCCCTGGTTCAGATAAAAGGACAATTTAAGTGAAAGGTTCCATAATGTGCAACCCTGATTATGCTATGATTCCATTTTAGGTACTCAGGTCGTAAGGAAGCGGGCATCAACGAAAATTCCTCCTACTACATTTTAACGCAAACTGTAGATGGCACGTTTGAGGCAGTCCCCGTTCACTCCTGGTACCGTTTCACCCAAGACATCAGTTATAAAACTCTAACTGCAGATGACGCTGAGGAGGAGTTTGCAAAGAGAGACAAGACAATGAATTACTTCTCCTTGATGATAAAAAAACGCCTTGAGAATAAGGACGCAGAGGAGGAGGTAGATCTGAAGGAAGATCAGAAGAACAAGAAGACAACTAGCCATACGTCAACTATGGTGAGTTATTGCACAATGATCCATTAGCTTTTTCTGTCGCAGCACAGTTGCCGAGTGGAAACCCATGCCAGCCAGACTTGCAATCCTGGTCAGACAACTGTGTTGTGTCCTTGAGCAAGACACTTTTCCTGACTTGTCCAGTCGACTCAGCAGTATAAATGAGTACCAGCTCTGCTAACCTGCGATAGATTAGTGTCCTGTCCAGGGGGAGTCAAAGACTCTCATGTGCTAAAGAAAATCGGAAATAAACACTGGCCCGATGGGCCACGTAGGCTCAAGAAAATATATAGATGAGAAGGCAACTAGACTTTCATCTGCTAAAGAGAAATCGGAAATAAGAAGGTCCACGTAAGCTAAAGAAAAGATAATTATAGTTTATTTAGTACCATTAAATTGTATTATTTAGTACCATATAAGCTTTGACTTGCTCAAATTAAACTGCCCAACGACTATTGTCTAGCCAGCTCAAAGAAGGGGAGAAGATAGTTGCTCTTGCCGGGTGAAAATGTATGGTTGTGGTTTGTATTTAATTCACGCCTCATCGAAATCTGTTTAATTTTGCAGAGAATTCATGATGATGATCTTGAACTAAGTTCTGATGATGATGATGATGATGATGGTGATGATGATGATAAAGATGATGATATTACCGACGCTAAGAATGGTGAGATTTAATGAACCTCAAGTAACTTGTTTTCAGGGTTCGTACAAACTTGGAAAACTTGGAAAACCCTGGAAAATTTTCGAAGCCCTGGATGTTTCTTAATAAGCCCAGGAAAATTTGATAGCATTTTATTAAAAAAACTTAATTCAGCAAATGATGCGGGTTTTTTTTCGTTTCAAGTAACAATCGAGATTTTAGACTTAATTTTTGCATGTCATTAAATATTATATTAGATTCAATTAATACGAATTTTCATGATATTAACTCTTCATTCTTGGTTTAAAGAGCCCTGGAAACAGAAAAGTTGCCCTGGAAAACCTGGATTTTTTAAATTTTGAAAGTGTTTGAACCCTGGTTTTTGCAAAATATACAATTACTTTCTTTGCAAGGTTAATTTTGAGTTGTTGTTGCCTTTGAAGTGGTCCTGCATTCTCAGATGTTGATCCTGTGCTATTTTGGCCCTCGAAGTTGTGTAATTCTGCAGATTGTGCAAAAAACAAAGTGTCCGTGGTCACGTAACTAGTAGTCTGGGTACTAGTAACGAAGTAGTTCCTTCAGTCGATTGAAACAGGCGAATGTCGAAAGGGACAAATATAATTAGTCTTTGTTCCGTTCGATGGGAACTGCACTCCAATTTTTTTTTTCATGTTGAAAATCATCAAATTTGGGTTTAAAAATGTACTTTCTAAAACAATGTTTTTATTAATTAATGTTCTGCAAAAATGAGTGAAGAAAGCACTTGTAAATTTCATGGAGGCGGCTCATTGCGCTGGCGTAACAACGTCAAACTGTCAAAAGACTGTTTAACTGATTGCATTTTCTTATTTTTATCCAGTAGAATAAAAAACGTCTTCCTTTTTATACAACTTAACTAAAAGCTTACATTTTTTCTTAAACGTTGTGTTGTCAAGGATTAGATCACGAGCCCAGAAGTAACAGCTCCTTAGTGTTCACCTTGCAAGTTTTTTAAATCTTTTTTTACAATATGTCGACCCAAAAAATTACCTTTTCTGGAAATCTAAGCAGATGATTTTAAACATATAAAATAATATTTGAGTACAGGTTCCCTTTAAGAAGAATTATGCTAAATTGCTTCCTGTTGCTGTTTGCACGGCCCCTTTAGTAACCACTTGAATGGGTTTCTGAACGAACTCAGTCCAGATCTCCTGGTTGCGCCTCCCTTGACGAAAAGAGGCGCAGCTGTACTGCGCCGCCGGTCAAACCAGTCGAACTTTGTTTTTCATGTTTGAAAAACCCTGAAAGCTACTTACTGTGTGGAGTGCAGGTTCATCCAGGCTCTTAAGAACCTTATTGCTTTGCTAAGCCTCAAATTGAGTCAAAATTTTATTATATAATCAATTGCAAAACGTAACTTTGTCAGTGCTTCGTTTTGTCTCAACATTCTCAGCCTTCCGCTAGAAGACAGTACACTTGTGTATCTCGATTGTAAAGTTCTGTGTAACTTCTGGTCATGACATTCTTCACCTTGCCACATGTTTAAAAATGTCGTCTTTTGTCTGTTTTGCTAGTTGAAACTAGTTCAAATTTATTCTGAATTGAGTTACTGTAATGTTCTTTTTTAAAGAATTGTCAAAGAAGCATCGGAAGAAGGCCAATACGAAGCAAAAACAGAAAGCCAAAAAAGGTTCCGATGCCGAGAGTGATGACGCCTCATCGGAGGAAGATGGCTACTTTGACTCAAAAGAGGTCGACTATATGTCCGATTCCTCATCGTCAGGTATGTGTTTCTTTTTGCGGTAGTCTATCAAAATTTGCCACTCTTTATATGATTTAATTCAAAAGAACACATTTTTAAATGGACGTACAGTATTTGTTAGCCAAAATAACCTGCAGTTTGTTCAAACAGGGTGAAGTGATAAAGTACGTTTTGTAAGTGCGTAAAATACGCACGTGTCTATAATATAAAATGTTATTTACGTTCGTTGTTTTATGGCATTGAATTGATTAGACCGATTTTAACACTTCCTCACGTTAAAATGTGGCGCATTGTGCAATTGTTGAATATCCTGTTTGATCTTTTCTGTTACCCATGAATCATTTCTAGCAATATGAGAAATAAAATAGTTTAGGGCATAAACAACTAAAAACTATTTTTCAGCTCGTTCAAACGTTATTTACGTTAGCATAAACTACTTGCAGATTCATTCAAACGTCTAAGTTTCAGGGAGTTTTTGTCATCTTACGCTTCGAAGGCTCAAGAACCTGGTGATAGTTTTGGCGACGTGGTTGCCTAAGTTAAAGTAGGTATTTGCTTTTGTTTTTGGCCTAGAGAGAATCAGGGGTTGGTTCCTTGAAAATTTATTTTACTATCCTCGAAAACTGGAATCTTTTCATCAATCAGTATGAACCATGGCCCAAGTTTTTTCAGCTATCATGCTTCTTTTTCTGCTTGTCCCTCAGAGGAGGACTTTGAAGAGGCATCCAAACCCAAAGTAACAGACGATCTTAATGCTGAGGAGACATCCAGTGAGAGCGAGGATGAAGATCTTACCAAAGTGGGGAAGGAACTGAGAAAGATGCTGAAGAGAGAAGAAGGAGACGAGTCTTCCGAAGATGAAGAGGAAGAGGATCCTGATGCAGATGACATGAAAGGGACCTCTGCTCTCTTCCTTTCAGGTTAGTAGGATGGTAAGATGGACCTTTACTGTCTTTCCTACAGGTCTTTAGGAAAACATGAAGGGAACTTCTGCTCTCTTCCTAGATCAGGTTAGTAGGATGGTTAGATGAACATTGCTTTCTTCCTACCAGGTTAGTAGGATTGTACTAAGGGGAATTCTCCCTATCAAGTTTGTAAGACTATGGGGAGAACGTCCGTTGCCTCCTTATACAGGATGACAAGAAGAAACTCTTACTGTCTGCCAGGTTTGTAGGATTGTACGAAGAGGAACACTTAGTACTGTTATCAGGTTTGTAGGATGGTTTTAAGGGGAATTCTGCTCTCTTAACTTCTTATCAAGTTCGTGAGACAACATGAGGAGAACAACTTGTCAGAGTTATGTTAGATGATGGAATAATGTCAATAATAATAATGATGATGATAATAATAATAATATTAATGTTTATTGTTATTGTAATTTTCATTATTAGTTTTGTTGTTGTTGTATTTATAATTATTTTAAATTGTTGTTGTTATTATTATTATTGTTATTGTTATTATTATTGGTTTTTGTATTTTTGCGCAAGTTGAAGGTAGAAATACCAATTACCTTCACATCGAATCATTCGGCTTGATTGCTAGATTTAATCAGCCAGAAATGAAATGCTGTGATTCATGGCTACTATATGTTTTTTTCCTCTTGTGCATAGGGAAGAAAAAAGGGAAGAAGAACAAGGCATCTCGCTCGGGTAGCGTTTCTAGCACCACCACAAGCAGCCGATCGTCCACCCCTACCAGGGGGGTCAACCAAGATAGTGTCACTGCCAGAACTGTGGCTGCTGCCGCTAAAAAGCTCAGTGAGGAGAGACCAGGAACACCATGTGAGTTGCAATCCGTTTTGATGATGGTTTATTGTGATATGCTGTTTGACAGTCCTTTAGATAGACATTTGGAGTGTTGGTCAAAGTTGTTGGTTTAATTTGTCACGTTTACTTTTTGTTAGGTCAACAACAACCTTTCTGGACTCAAACAAAAATTATACAAAATATTTGTTGTTTATGAAAAATGGTTGATTGCAATAATGTTGTTAAGCAACAATTTTTGAGGAGAGGCCAGGAACACCATGTGAGTTGCAATCCGTTTTGATGATGGTTTATTGTGATATGCTGTTTGACAGTCCTTTAGATAGACATTTGGAGTGTTGGTCAAAGTTGTTGGTTTAATTTAATTTGTCATGTTTACTTTTTGTTAGCTCAACAACAACAACTTTTTTGAACTCAAAGAAAAAATTTACAAAATGTTTATTTACAAAAAATGGTTGATTGCAATAATGTTGATAACCAAGAATTTTTTTAGGAGAGACCAGGAACACCACGTGAGTTGCAACTCGTTTTGATGATCGTCTATTCTGATATGCTGTTCTTTAAATAGACATTTAGAGTGTTGGTAAAATTTGTTGGTTTAATTTGTCATGTTTACTTTTTGTTAGCTTAACAACAACAATTTTTTTGGACTCAAAGAAAAATTGTACAAAATATTTGTTATTTACAAAAACGGTTGATTGTAATAATGTTGTTAAGCAACAAATTTTTGAAGAGAGACCAGGAACACCATGTGAGTTACATCTCGTTTTGATGATCGTTTGTTCAGATATGCTGTTCTTTAAATAGACATTTGGAGTGTTGGTCAAAGTTGTTGGTTTAATTTGAAATATTTACTTTTTGTTAGCTCAACAACAACTTTTTTGGACTCAAAAAAAAATTTACAAAATGATCGTATTTAAAAAGGAAGTTGATTGCAATAATGTTTAAACCAACAAATTTTGAGTTTAGGTAAAGCCTAAAGGATCAGTAAGGCCTTTTCGAACTAGGGTACCTAAATTTATTAGAACTGAATGAAATTGAGTCGGATAACTCTCACACATACTCAGGTACTCGATGAACATGTTGTAGGTAACAAGCATGAAACAATGAGGAATGACTTAATGAATAAATTGGTGAACATTCATAGTTTTTCATTCATGAAAGTTTCTCTAGTTGGTCGATAACTGAACAGCTTAAATACCGCTGACAGATTCCTCATAAGAAGTAAGAAAGTGTTGTTGACTTGCGGAGAAAACACAAAGTAATTTCTTCTTTTTCCTCAGCAAAATCAAAGAAAAGGCCGGCGAGCCAACTTTCGGTCCCAGGCAAGTCCGACGGCGGAAGTCCGGCGGCCAAAAAGCCAAGAGGTTCTCCCATCCCTTCGTCATCCAGATCCTCTGCAACAGGTACGCCGGTGCCTTCTGGGGAGGAAAGTCACGGAATCACAGAGGAGGCTGTGAGAAGGTACCTCATACGCAAGCCCATGACTACAAAGGACCTTTTGCAGAAGTTTAAGACCAAGAGAACGGGCCTTACTAAAGAACAGACTGTACAGCTTATCGCCTCAATACTGAGAAAGATCAAACCGGAACAGACCACGATAAAGAATACTATGTATTTATCACTTAAGAGCTGAACTGTCGTGTGTCTTCTGTTGTGACGCTACGATTGGTAAATAGCGACAACGGGCGACAAGTCACCTTAACTACAGTGCTCAAAAAAACTGGACATTGAAACTTCTTTTATTGGTTAAAGTACTGCAAAACATCCCTATATACCAAAAAAACATGCAACGTATATCAAAGCAGACAACTTTAACCAAAAACCAAGCAATCCGTAAAATGCTAGGATGTCTGCGTCTTTTCCGAACCCGAATTTGCACTGTAATTTTACTGTTTGGGATATCGAAAAAATTGAACTCATCTTTTTTTTTTCCATTAGTTCAAATTGCATTCGGGCCAATACAGTTTTGGTACTTTTTGAAAAATCTTTTTTGCAATTTTCTTTTTCAAAATGCATTCTGTTCGTCTTTGAACGTTTTTCAGTTCGAGGAACATATAAAGAAACTATGATGTAAGTTTTGTTACTTGCACATGGGGATCGTTTATCGTGAGTTTATTTCAGTTTAAATCTGAACAAGATTAGCAATTTTTTTTCGATAGCTTTTAACGATTATGATTACCACCGAACGTTTAAGGACTAAACTACGAAACTCTCAGTTATCAAAGTGGCGTTGAACAAAGCTTACAGGATACAATTTTTTTCAGTCGGAGTACCCGGATACTTCTATTGGAGGAAAGGCATTGCGATCTAATTAAATAATTTTTTTACCGCCTCAGTGTCGTTCCAAATCGTGAAACATCGTTACATTGGCTCTCGAAAAGCTGACCTTGCTAACAATAATTATTTCACGATCCATATAGGGCTCTAGTCCGTCAAATAATATTTGTATGTTCTAAGAAACCTATAGTTCGTATAAACCAAAATAAACAGTGAAATGGGTCAAACCAAACCTAAACCATCAAGTTATGCATGTTAATCTCTCCTTGGCGATTTAGTTATTATCACAGTATTTTTACATCGTCTTTAGTTTGTATTTAAATCATTTAGTTCATTTAGGTAACAGCCACACTCTGAAGAAGAGGCGAGACGCCTCGAAACATGTTAGCATTAAGCCATGATGAAACTGAAGAATGTTGTTTCGTCCATCAAATTTATCATACTTCTTCTGCTAAATCGCCGATTTGAAACAGTAATTTAAATATACTTAAATACTTTAGTTACAGTAATTAGAGTGAAAATGACCTATCATGGCTATTAATTTTCAGTGTAATCTATGAACGAACTCCCTTGTCACTGATTCCTTATTAGCGGACGAGACCCCTTAGATCTTTATCGTTAGATCTTAGACCCTTAGATCTTTTATTTAACGTTACCTGGGCTACTCTGCTTCCATCAAGGGGCCACTTTTCAATCTTGATCTCCATACAATAACTCCTGATAGGAACTCTAATCACATGCTTAGCTCGATATTTACATAGTAGATCGGTGAAATACAGGGCGTATCAGCTACCCATATCAATCACATGTGGTGATATATATCAAAAACAGCCAATCTCCATATCACCACGTGTGAATGATACGAAACTTTTTTTTTCTTTTTTTCTTTTTTCGCTAAATAGATTTAGTTGTTTTAGGCATTTTGCTGACTTTGTTATCATGTCGCGTGATATTTCAAAATCAATGTTATTAAAATTTAAATATGGTAACTTTTTAAACCATTTTCTGTGTCAATAAAAATATTAATTTTGCATTAAACCCAGAATCTCACTTAGTATGTGATAAAAAGAAAATTACATGGCCACTTGGAGATACGAATTTTATCTTCACGCTCACTCGTGAGATAAGTTTTCAACACGAAAAAATAAAACTCGTATCTCCGCGCGGCCATGTAATATCCTCTATTTTTATTATATAAGTACTGAGATATATTTGTTTGCAAATTAAGAAATAAAATTCGTATCAACTTTTTTTCCCTGAGTTGTGATTGGTCATACGATGTTTTTCACGTGTGAAAAATATCGTATAGCCAGTCATAGCGCTGATTCGATCTTTTTCACTAGTGACGAAAGTTGTTTTCCCGCCTTCGCAGTTGCTCTTTGTTGACAACGGTTTCAAAAGCAATGGCTGTGTCGGCTTCGTTAAGATTTGCTCAAGTTTCTGTTGACGAGTTTATAGAAAATCAAGAAAACGAAAAACAGCAGAATGTTACACTTTTACAGGAATTCCTAGTATCACGTAAACAAGAAACAGAAAATAGAAAAGATTTCACCATCACAACTCGACGACTATCTGAGCGAGTTCGTCCTTGCTGTTCCTAAAAAAGATAGCAACAAAAATATGAACCAAATTCTCTCCGTTCGATGTTTGCAAGCTTTGAAAGACGCCTAAGAAGGCAGTATTATGGCTATAGTAAATTTAAGGACAGAGAGTTTAAACGAGCAAGAAAGGCAAGTGGAGTTAATGACAGACTAACCTCAAGACTTTCAAAAACTCTTTGCATTTGTTTGTTGTTTTATTTGTTTTTGCTGTGTGCACTATGTCAGTAGAATTATCTCAGTACTCACTCGTTCGTTTATTGAATCTTCACAACTCGTGAATAAATATAGTACGCGTTCACCAACCATGAAGTAATCTCTATATATTATCGATCTTGTATCTTGACTTCCATGAAAGACCTAAAAAAGTACTACCTTGTTTCTATCGAGGGACCGTTTGTGACATGTGCACCTCAGTGCAAGACTATTGCGAAACCAGGTTTAATTTTTATCTAGAGTTCATCTTAACTTGTAAACCCTTAGGCCTTGACTTCCGTACATAGGGAGCTCCCGTACTCACTGATTTCCATACGAGGGCACCCTGTGGTATCTGGACCTCGATGTGGGATCTTCATTAAGGGACTTTCGTACTACCTAGTTTCAATTAATAATTGTAATTGAACCGAGTGTTGTGAACGAGCGCGTATCATAAAAATGCCTTTGAAACAAATTTTATCCGTTCCCAACGATTCTGAATGTTTCTAGAGATTGCAAATACTCGTACATTTGCGGCAAATTTCGAAGAAACTTGAGAAAAAGAAAATTAGTTAATCGTGCCACGCTTTAGAAAATTAAATGAAAATTTTTGCCCTCGTCATTAACAATTATCGCATGGTTCCTCCTAAAATTTGGTATTAACTTTATTTGTGTTTTTAAATTTTTGGAAAAATTTAAAGCGCTCGTAAAATGAATCCTAAATTTTATGAAGACCCTTGCAATCACCTAGATACAAATGAAGAGACCTGTTAAAGTGTGTGTTAGTTGTTTTAAGCGATGGTCCCAACATTCATCTAGCTATTATTATTTTATATCATTTGACTATTTCACATTCATTTTTTTGGTAATTATTTTAAAACAACGTTTAGCTGTTCAAAGTTACTGATGACAATGTTTAATAGCTGCACATCCATAGGGTCATCTGCACTCATATCCGGCGCCAATGGCTCGGGAGAGACATAGATATTCTACTGATTTTACAACTCGTTCAGACTCCACAGGCATCACACCTGCAATCTTGAAAATGTAAAGGTAATGAGTTTAATAATTTCACTGACATTTCAATACAATCAATCTAGGAAAGGTTTTAAAATCCTTAAGGTAGTTACCCAGTTTGGCATTGCGCATCTTTAGTACGCATATTAGAAATTTTGAAATGTCTACTAATTTTTCTCATATTCTAGTGAATGTTGAGCTGCGAAGGCATATCAGAAAAATACAAAAACGTAGTTTTCTTTACAATACATGGGGCTTTTTGTTTAACTCGTTCCAGTCTCCCCTCGAGTTTCTCTTAAACAAGCACGGGTACCCCACAATTGTTTTTTCGTCAATCAGTCAAATTTCAACAGGACTCTCTGAAGAGAAAAAATAGGAAAAATCTGAGTGTTGCAAGTGCGGAAAAATACAAAAGACATAGACAAGAATACACTGTTTTTTGAGGTATTGGAAACATGTAAACAACAAAAGCCCACAAAAATGCCTCCTTATAATAGATGTTTTTGCTGAAGATCACAAGAAAATTATTCTCCTAATCTAGAAGAACTCTTTACATTGTTTTTCTTTATTTCTCTTACGCTCCTCGATGTTATCTTGGTTGGCCACATGAGGAATCTAAAGTTTTAATTTCAAGCTTACAATAACAGAAAAATAGCCCTGGAGGGGCTATTTGCATCCATCATATCTCAAAAATTAACACGGGCACACCCCTTTTTTATTCCATTTTTTCAGTTTACATATAACGATTAACAAGTAAGGAAAGTTCGACAAAAATCTAGGTGCGGGTTCTATTTCAGTGGAATGACCTTAATTAAGCCTTACAGCCTTAAGGCGTCTCCGAGAGTACAATTATATATGATAAAGCCATGACCGAATGAGTCTTACATGATTTCTTTGCTTGTGTTTAAGGCTTTTCAAGACAGCCGTTCTTTGCCTTACGATAGCCTTTCTGGTGTGCTTTCGTTGTTAATTTTAGTCTACAAAAAACTATAACTTAATTAAGAGGATTGCTAGAAACTTCTTCCTTTATAAGGGTCGTGTCGCCATTTTCTTGGAAAGCCTTTAAACTGAGTACAGTGAAACAGTGTTTCTCTGGTCATTTATGCTAAAGCTATTCTAGGAAATACATTTACAAGGAAACTTCACATCACATCGTCTTGTTACAATCAGCAACTCTGTCACGCGCAAGGCAAAAGTGCCGTAAAGAGTTTGTTTTCAAATGCAAGCTATTCCATATTATTACGCACCAAAATCGGGTTGAATCTTCAAGTCTTTAATCTTTTTCAGCTTTCTCAGTTCAACTTCTACAAACTACTGTGATCTTTAGCTGAATGGATTGCCTTCATGCATTTTTTATACAACAAAATTACAAGTATTCAGCAACTTGTAAACTTGAAATTTCAATCCTAAAAACTAAAGGCTATTGCGTTACTTGAAATAACTACTTAGATCCTGTGTTAAGTTATTCGTTTAGGTTCTCAAAAGCATCTTACACATTTCTCTAATTCACACGGAATAAGTAAGCTGTGATTTACTCAAGTTTTTATAACGTAAAATACTAATTTTAATTAAATTTTCGGTTATTTTACTTTCTCTTGTTACTCTCTTATCCAGTTACTTTTTATTGATAACCTACATGCGGCTGAAAGCCGGAATGAAAAAGGTTCTTGATATTTAAAGATGTTCTTTTTTTACCTTTTTATTAACTTTAACCATAGATTTATGAACAAGATAACGTATAATTAGGTAGTTTTCTACAGAGCTAAAACGTTCCTTAGATAAATAAACCCACTGATAAAAAGTTTAAAATCCTGGTCTGAACATTCAATTTGAGTATATAGTTTTCTGCTGATCTGTTAACTACAGTTTTACCTTAAAACATTTTATGCAAAACACGGAGGAATCTCCGTTCTTCTTCAATATCTGGACTGTTTGTCGTACTACATACAGCTGAGCGCCTTAGTCGATGCGAATCTGAAGCTGACCCATCAACTGACGAACCCTCGGATGATTCAGAAGGCAGGCACATGGCCGTCCGTCGTGAAATCGGCCTCACTTGAAGCAACGAGTCGTCCAGTTGATTCTCGTTTTGGGGCGACAAAGGTGCAGACGCTTTTTTATCTTCAATAAAGCTGCAACTGATGTCAGGGGGGCGACATTTTCTTTTAGTCCCTTTGATGTCTGGCGTTGTCTTTGTATCAGCGCGGGCCTGAAATGGTGGAATTTCCTCTTCAATGGTTAGCCCTTCGATACTTTTCAAAACTTGCACTACTTCATTATATTTCAATTTATCGATAGAAATGATAAATCGACGGTTCGTTTTCAATTCTGTCGACCTAGTTCGACGTTGTTCTTTCTTCTCTTGACTGACCGGTATCGAGGTGTTTCTGTTGATGGTGCGATTTTTCTCAAAGTACTCGAAATCTTCGGTATTTGATTCCGCTTTTGCAAGTTCTTTCGTTTCAAGCCCTGAATATTTCTTCCCGGTGGACTCGCTGGTGTAGCTGAAAGTTGTAGTATTCACTTGGAAATCGCTTTCTCTCTTCTGGTTCGGCTTGAATTCTGTTTTATCAACTCCAGGTTGGTTAGACTTTCCTATGTTAGCTTTTTTCTTTCTCTCCCGTATTATTGCCAGATGTGAGGAATTTTGAGTGGTGTTTTCCGAGCGAGGAAACAGAGCCGGAACATGAGGCTCACTAGAATTCTGAGCGCCGGACTGAGCTACTCGGTTTTTCGATGGCAGAATATTCCACCTAGTTGGTTTAATTTTTTGCCCTTTGGTTGTTTCTGAAATGCTTTTCTCCTCCCGACTAAAAATAGGTGGAAATCGGTTGCCATCCTGTGGTGAAGGAGATTCACAGCGGAGAAAAGATCTTGGTGGAGGTTGTACTTTCAATGTTGGAGTTACCATAAATCGTGATTTGAGAGAAATGTGACAGATTTCGTCCTTTTTGAATTGCGTTGCCTCTGTCTTGAAAAATCCTTTCGAGGGAGTAACTCCGTTGCAGCTGTTTTGCTCCCGCGACTGGTTCGGGCCGGTTGGTCTCCTTAAATGTGCCACAGACTTTTTTTGGTTTGGCATTTTTAGTTGTGAGAAAAATTTACCTAAGTTAATCATGAACTGGCCTTGGAGAGTGTTCCCGAAACGCAGTGTGAGCGAATTCTTGACTTCATTTCCACAGTTTCTGTTTATATACGATTTGGTCTTCTTCTGGCCATTTCAATAACTGACGTAGGGAAGCTTTGCAAGGATTCTTTCATTCCTGTGCCATCACGTTCGCGTTTGAGGATAGAGCAAGGAGCGTTTCTGTAACAGTGTTATTTCCAGAATGCTCATGCAGCAGCTTGGCTTAAATTGCGTTTGAAATGAGCAGGAACTTAAACGAATAAAGAAAAGTTCTTGATAGGTTCTAGAAGTCGATTCTAACGGGTTATGGTAATTTAACTATGATTATTTGACTTGGCAGCGAAAAAAAATAGACGTCATTTAGTGTTGCTGTAACGATTTTCTTACGTCAGGTATAAATTATATCGTTTTGCATGCCCTTAAAAAGGGTGAAAAAAGAACTTGAGGAAACAAAAGTTGCCATGTTTTGTCCTTCGTGTTGACTTGCGAGCACAAGAACGAAGAACAAGAACCGAGAAAACACCCTTTTTGGTCAATCTTTAACGTCATTTAAACAAAATAGTCTCCAGGCAACTTGAAAACAAAAGAAAACAACATGCAAACTACCATATATGCTTTTCGAACATATTTCTTGTCTCTTCTAGATTACAACAATTGTTCGCTAGAAACAGCTAGAAAATTTAAAACTGTATTTGGTATGATTATACATTAAACTGCTAGTGTTGCTAGTAGTATTGTTGAGTTGTATCTCACTCTGTCCCTTGTAATTAAAGTACAATGAGCATTTTTAGTACTAGTGTGCTTTTAGACTAGCAAAACGTATAGACAAACTGTAAATGGTGCTGAAATAAAAAAAGACACATATCATTTGTACTTGTTAATTATCAGCAGAATGAACAAATAAGTCTTGTAAAAACGAAACAGTAACATTTGTGTCACATTTGATTTCCAACATAAGGGGAAAGGTCAAAACAATGGTACTTCCTAGGAACCCAATTTAGGGGGGTGGGGTATTATGTGCCGCCACCCACCACCTTT
>JANVCF010062781.1:0-13042 GCA_025388745.1 Hydrozoanthus gracilis
TGTCAGTAACTCGCACAGAATTCGTCCTCTTAATCTTCTCCCGCATTAATGCCCTCTTCATGCAGATGATATGGATCTGCATGAAGAGGGCACTACAGTTACCGAAACATTCAGGAGAAATAAATAGACACGGACGCACATAGTACGGGTAAGTGAAGAATAAGAAGTATTAAAAGAATATGAGAGTAACCGTCTGCGCCAAATTACACGAACTAGCAAGTATTAAGTGTTCGAAATATTTTGCCCGGAAAGACTCAAGCTTTACCCGAAACCGCTACAAGAGTCTGTGAAGAGTCTGCGCTGCCTGCAATTAGATCTCTGAAAGTGCCTAGCCATCTGCGCAGGCTCGAAACGACGACCGCGCCGCCCAGTGTTAGAGAAATCTACTTTCTGGGTATATCTTTCTAAGTTCTAAGTTTTAAGAAATGCTTGAGCAGACGAAGCCATTGAAGCTTGACAGCCTTCCTCATGTGCATAATTTAAACATACACACGTGCCTGACTTTTATTTACAAGTATGCCTGACCTTTGTTTAAAAATCTGCGTGACTTCTAAAAAAATTTATTGCAGCGTTCGGCTCTCCCTGTTCTTTCCCAATTAAGGATATAGAAATAAATTTATTTTGTAAATCAGCAGAGGTGAAACGCAGCTTAATCATAATTGTCTGTTCACTGTTTCACTTAGACAAGGTGAGTGTATTTATTAACTTTTCTCTGAGAATATATTGCTGGCTGAGAGTATATACCAGCAAAGAGTTCAAATTGAGATACTGTATCTTGGGTCATTGTGCTGCATTCAAAAGCCAAAACAACTAATCATTAACAAGTCCTCTATCATTATTAAAACTATTATTAGTAATATTATACTACTATTACTTTTATTAATGATAGCAATAAGAAAAGTATGTTAATAACAGTAGCAATAATAATTCCTCTGTCATAGATAAAGATTTATGTTTGTTATTGTTGTTGTTATTAATATTGTTATTATTATTATTTTTGTTATTATTATTTTGTTATTATTATTGACATTATTTGAATCAGTAGCGGAGACCCTATATAAATCTATTTTTCCGTCTTGACTGATTGATTCTTTTTTGGATTAATTCAAATGTTACAATATTATGAACTTGGATAACTCGGATTGCACGCCTTTTTTTATAAGAACCAGTAAATTTGGCCGAGGCTCATTGTTCTTAATCTTAATTTGTTGGCGGTTTGAACCATAAATTGTTCTTAATTTGTTCTTATTTTTATGTATGGCTTAAATCGAAGAAAATTTTCCCTCCCCCGCGGATTTAACATGCATGGGTCATTTTCCCGAGACGATTTCCCGTGATTGTAAAATTGCGAACCATTTGTTACTCATTCTGTGTTCGGTTAAGTCAGTAAGGGTCGAAGCTCAATTGAATTTTTTAAAAAGATAGCCATTGAGCCCGAGCCTCAACTTGTTCTTGAATTGTTCTTAAATTTTTGCCAACCTGAGTCTCGTTGTTCGCATAGACGTTCAGCAGAAAAAAGGATAACGCCACATTGATATTGAGAGATTGAACGATAACACCCGTAATGATATTGACTCTTTGTGTGTGAGCATGTGCTTGAACGCAGCAAGTACCTGCCCTTGAGTTTGACATTATTGGCTAGGTTTTAAAAGGCTCAGCGGAAAAGCAAAGCACTTGAAAGTTCACTAACGGGTACATTGCCAGAGGCGTTGATCCTCGTAATATGTTGAAGTGGTGTATTTTGAATCATTATCACTGGGAAAAACGTTTTATTGCCTTGTCATTGATGCTCGTGACCTTAACCTTTGTCAGATTTCAGCACAGCTTTACATTATACATAATAGTGTTTCTAGGTCTTGCTGGCGAAAATGAACTAGATATTATTATGAACTAGATAACTATGTTTTTATACTTGTCTTAGTTAACTTTGGCCGCTTGTCGCGTTCTCGCTATCAACCCGCGGTAACAATGCCAGAGTTTGTTAGGTGTGGCCAGATCAAAATACGGACTCGAACCTTTTTGTAATTAAAAGACCATTCAGTTTTTAAACAGATAGCAAGCAGCTTATTTTATTGCCCGCTTAGTGTATTTCTTGTTTAGTCTTTAAAAGGTTGTTACGGCAATTTGTAAGAATTGAGAAAGTTCTAGACCACGCATTTTAATCATTACATCTCGTTTGTTATTGAAAACCTTTCAGCAAGACTACCTATTTGATTTTTTTTCTTGCCCGAAGCACGGGTTATATTGCGCTTGTATGATTTAGAATATTAGAAGGCTATTGGTGCCACAACTGATTTACTAAAAGCGATTTAATGTTTGGTTTTTTTTTGACAAAAAAATCGTCGCCTCTTGCTCACGCTATACATCTTCAAAGTTAAACTTGAAATTAAAAATCGCCACAAGCCATGAACGATTGACATCGCTTCCGCGGAGTTCTGTTTCTCATCAGCTTCGCCATCACAACTGGTTTTGTTATAGTCTTGTTATATTGGTTATTATTGGAACACTGAAGCACAATATACACCCAACGATGATAAAAACGGAAACTCACTAGAGCAGTTTTTTTTCGCAAACTTACAAGACGGGAGAGGGTTTGGAAAACCAAAGCCCCAAAGCTCGTCGACTTTTTCAGCTGTGGTTTAAGTGAACTTCAACCGACGTGATGACATTCGCCGAAGAAGAAAATCTGCTAAGAATCGTGCTGCACTTAATCTGTTGATGTTTAACGTATTAAGAAAGGCTAAACGTAATTTGATATGCGTGCCAGATAGTCTGACGACGCGTGCTGAGTGCCTCGGTTGCAAGCGTGACAACTCTTGGTATTTTGTCATGGTTGTTTCGCCTACGTGATCGACGAAACAGAAAAGTCGCAGTCTGTTATCGAGAAGATTTATGTCAGTTATAACTTGCCGCTGGTATAATCACATTTGTAACAGAAAGGTAAGCATCTCGTTTGTTTATACTTTTTATTGAGCATGAATTATGTATCATATATTATTGTCAGGCGACTCGGTTGTTATTGCTGTCACCGGAGTATTCTATTGCGATTTGCATTTTGGTAGACACGTATTAGCATAGCGTGGTCATCGCTAATGCCTGCCAAAGCTGTCGTGTTTTTGGGAGTGTACTGTTTGGGATATGTCGACATTTAAATTCAAAATAATGAAATGATAAGAAAGACATGCTTCCTCCTCCAACGGGGTAAATTAAGGGAAGGATTTCGACCGTGAGAGCGATTGACTGCGAGTGAATAATTTAGTGCTTAGAACAGCTTTGAGGAATACACTGAACAGCAATGAACAGCGGTTGTGGCTTTGCTTAAGAGAGAAGGCGAACTCTTCCAGCTTGTTTTGATCGAGAAATGATGTCATACCACAAGAACTCGACTGTTAGGCGGGGGACATTGTCTGTGGCTGCTTGTTGTGGTGAAACGTGAATCGAACTAGGGATATGCTAGAAATCAGAACTTGGCGATGTTTACATCGTGTGTAAACGGCCAGACCTGATGTTTCTATGATCAGCTGGTAAGCGAGAATAGATTTTCATTTTATCTTGATGTGATGTTTCTTGATTGTAAAGACATTTACATATCTTGGGTATAGTAGCTTGTTAAATCGCTTTGCTTAGTTTGTGTGAGCTTGCGAGGACGGTAAAAACTGAAGATACCGACGACAAATATAAATAACGATTCACTTTACCGATACTTTACTTGTTTATATTTCAATCTAAGAAATATTGGAAGTGAATCATGCTGAAATCTATGAACTCTGTGGTTAAGTAGTGCCACATGCTTCATTCTTGCAAACCAAAATAAACCGATAATGTTCATTTTGATCTCTTGCGACAGTAACATTTCTTCTCGATTATAAAGCGTATATTTCTTGCTGTATTATTATTACATGATACTCTGTCATTTTCGTCAAGATTTTGATGTGTTTCTGCCTCTTATTCTATGAATGGTTTAGTTTAAGATTGCGTGTTTTAAATTTGAAATTCATGTTTTAGTTTATGCCGTTCTTGTGTTTTGTAAATTCAATACCACACAATATGCGGACCGGAAGTCGCTTTTGCCGTTGTTTTATGAGCTTTGAATGTTTCAAAAATATCCTTGAAATCCCTAATTTATTATTGGTCTCGATAATTTATCATACGATTTATATCTTTAGATTGATATAACGATGTCGATTTTAACTCTCTCAAACATGTGATTTCAGGTTGCTTTTAGTGAGGCAAAAGACACGAGCTGCAAAAAGAACCGCTGTCTTGTAAATTGCGGGCTCAGACAATGCCGGTTTAAATAGATAATATGGCTTTGAATGGAGTGCATGGTGACCAGAACACAAGCTCAGATCTTCCTACATGGCATGATAGAGAAACATGTGATAATGAGGCTTCAGTATATGATAACCGAACTGCTGTTTCACTCACTGAAGACCATTCAGGCTTTGAAAGTGAAAAAGTTGAGTTGACGTCCGAAAATCGAGCACAACAACTTAGTGAATATTGTGAATCTTACGGGAATGACATTGTGGAGCCCGATAAAAATCCGTTGGGATCAGACATTAGTGGTGATGACTACGATCAGCTCATACCAACACGGTTAGAAAATTCATCAAAACTTGCAATGCGGTTAAGTGGTACAGAAAACATAGGAGAACGCCATGCTGTTAACTACTCAATACAGGAGAGGCATTTTGAAATAAGTTCTAATTATGACATAAAGGGATTTAGTATTGACTCAATAAGTGATGACTCAGAGAAACCGTTGGTCATACCAAGTATTAAAGACAGGATCGCCGCTTTAAAATGTGCAGCTCACATGGCCGAGCTCGACCTCACGCCGGTCAGGGACACATCGGCTAAAAAAGGGGTGCGTAAGTGTTTCATTGAAACTTCTAAAAAGTGGGACAGCTCTAGTGAACAAACAGATTGCGAGCCTCCACTGACTAAAGAATCTTTAGTAGTTGAACAAGACAAATTGTCTAAAGAAAAGGATGATCAAAATATTGACGCTCAGAAGTGCACAGCAATAGAAAACGTCCTTAAGTCTTTAGACAGTGCACAGTCTACCATTGACGATATTCTTAGCCAGTTAAGCTCAGACCCAGATTCTAGTAAAGATGCTATCAGTCTTGATGATAAACCAGTCAGTGCACAAGTTCAACAGGACGAGAAACTCCAGTTTGAAAAGAGCAGCTACTCACCATCTTTACAAACAGAAGCCAAGATAGATTTTTCTACGCCAACTGAAACCCAAAAGGACAATGCTGTACCTTCTGAAGTCAGAGGGGATACTGGTGTTTCATGTGACGCTCCAAAGCACCAGATTTTACAAACGCTAACTCTAAGGGATCATATTTTACCGCCTGAATCAAATAAAGCTCTTGTTGATCCGACTGAAGGTCACAGAGACGTTATTGTTAGGCCTGAAGCCCGAATGGAAGCTCCAAAGATTCTTACTGAACCACCCGAAAATCAAACCCCAACAGAAACAGCTCCTATTTGTAGAATATCTCGTTCACCTTTTGGAATTAGAAAAAGATCCAGTAGTCCTATACAAGTAGATGATAAATCACTTAATCATCGAACCACTACAAGGCCCCAAACGTTTCCATTCGAGAGTGTTAGTGAAGGACCGACAAACATTTTTGAAGCTGGAGTATTTTCAAAAGGGAAAACCAAGGTAGAAAAGGAAAAACTAAGTGAAAGTGTACACGAAAGGGAATTGCAACATGATGACAGCCAAACTAAGGCGGATTGTCAGATTGAATGCACTGACGAACAGGAAAGTGGCCAATGTCTTGAAGCTAGCATTTGTAATAAAACACCCGTACATCGTAACAATCAAAATTTAAGTGTATCAAAAGAAGACAATGAGAAAGACGAAGAAGGTAGATTTGAACAGGATATTAACATGGAGCCAGAAAAAGAGATTAACTGGTGTAGTTTAGTAACACAAGAACAAACAAGTTTAAATAAGGAAGCAGAAAGTGTAGCATTCGACATATCGTTTATTAACTATCCATCAATACCGCGTCTGAAGCCAAAACTCAGTAGTGATGCAAGAAGGATTAACAATAAAAGTGTTGCAGAATGTTATAGTGAAAAAGAGCCCAGTAAGTTAAAACATTTATCCTCAGAAGAAAATACTGTTTGCATCGATGAAAATGAACAAGCACTATCGAGTAACAAGCAAACTCAAAGTGTTGCATTTGAAGTTTCGTTTGACAGCCGATCGTCAAAACCACACCTAAAGCCGAAACTCAATAGTGATTCAAAAAACACTGTAGCCGAAAGTACAGCAAGTTTAAGTTTTGAAAACAATTCTACCAAGGAACAAAGTGAAGAAAATTCAGACCATGTACGGGCACAGGAAAACCAGCAACAATCTAAAGGTGTCATGTTTGATATTGACTTTGGGCAGCCAAAACCCAAGCGAAGATTGAAACCAACACTGAGCAGTACTTTGAAGGAAGAGAAAGAAAAAACAACAATTAAAACACAAGAAGGTATTGAAATGAACAGCTCCTCTATAGTTTTGCCACCGTCGTTCGACTTTACTCAACGTGATAGTAATTCAGACCAGAGGCGGGGGACGTATGACCTAGATAGCGTGTCTAGCTCATTGCAAAAGGCTTCCGATAAGGGCCTTCCAGTTATCGATGCCCTGGACAATATTGTAAAGACAATAGAGAGAGTGCAAGAGAGCAATAAAAACAGAGCATCATCTCGTGGGACTTACTCACTTGAGTCTGTTGCAGACTCTTTACAGGTTGCGAGTGACAAAGGCATTTCTGTTACGGAGTCGTTGAAGAGTCTAGCAGATAGGGAAGGAAATAATGCTAGTTCAACAAATCGAGGGACTTACAATTTAGACGACGTGTCGGACTCACTAGAGGATGGCCAGAAAAGAGGAATTACACATGTTGATGTGCTTTATGATTTAGCAGGAAGACAAGAAATAAATACTGACAGTTCACCAACCGTAGGTATCTCAGGCAGTAGCACTTCGGTCACTTCATCGAGTGAAATTAAGAGATCAAGACCATTGCTTACCGTGCCATCTCAGTACACTGAACAGCAAGTTACCACAAGTGAATCCACATCAAGTAACCGTGCCACGTACACCCTTGATGGTGTGGAACACTCACTTGATGCTGCAACCGAGAAAGGGGTTCCTTTTGTAAACGCACTAGAAAATTTAACAAATGATAAGCAAAAAATTACCAGTACATCTGCTGCAGGAGATCGTAGAACTTATACTTTGGATGAAGTTGCTGAATCTCTTGAAGCTGCCCAACGCAAAGGAATTCCAGTGGTTGAATTGCTGAAAAACATGGACAGATCGGATCAATCACAGAAGATCAGCATCACAAGTGAGCCGGGAAACAGACGCACTTACACTCTTGATGAAGTGGAACAAACTTTAGAAAGAGCAAAAGAAAAGGGTCTCCCTGTGGTAGATGCTTTAAATTTAGTGTTAAACGACCCAGAAAACGTCGCCTTGCAAGACCACAATGCCAAAATGAGGCGTCTTGATAAGCTGAAAAATAGGAAGACATATGCGTTGGCAAGTCCTTTGGAGACTGTTAGTGAAGACCGGAAGCTGCAGTTGTTTGATGGTACTGAAAGGCGGCTGTTACCACCTGCTAGCCCTCCTCCTGTTCCAAAACCACCAAGGCCTTCATTAAGACGTCACATTTCTGCTGAGCGGGATAGCTGTTCATCTGATCAATATGTAGAAAAGAAAGGACTGCCAGTTTTACAGAAACTTGACTTTTTGACTTCTGCTTGCGAGGTTATGCTTGAAAGCTCAGCCAAATCAGATGCACTAGGTAGATCGAGTCTTTTAAACACAACTGATGGAAAAGGAGTCGCATATCGTACAGTATCACAAGAACGAGCTCGAAAAAGAGTAATGAGGCACATTGCTGCAGTATCACAACCCATCGAAACTGAAGTTGATCAACAAAGGAAACTCGCGCTTTCATTTACAAGTAATGCTAATGATGATGTTAATCGCTCAACATACCCTCTCGAGGAGGTTGCTGTGACACTCGAGGGTGCACAGACTGATGGCATGCCAATAGTAGATGCTCTTCATCAATTGTCCTCTGAAAAAAATGTGAAACAGCCGGAAACAGCTAAGCCAAAGGATGATCTTGCCGAGAAAACATTAGACAAATGCCAGTCAGAGCCAGGATTTGGGGGAAGTACAGCTCCTTACACGGTGATAAATAAACAACGCCCGATGAGTGAGTCCCACGCAACTAGTGCTTCTAAGAATACACCATTAACAAATAGGTTCTATTCACTGGACGATGTTGCTTTTGCGCTTGAAACTTCTCAAGAAATTGGAATCCCCTTTACAAGAATACTGAGTGAGATAACAGTTGGACAGCCTTCCCAGGATGATTGCAATTTCCAAAAAGAGCAAAATGAGGCCTCGTTATCTATCACTTCGGTATCAGCTGGTACTAAGAGGGGTACCTATTCTTTGGATGAAGTAAGCAAGACATTGGACGAGGCTTCCAAAGAACTGCCGATAGTAGAGGCTCTTCAAGGTATTGCGGCTGATGCAAGTAGAGAAATAAGAAAGAGTTTCAGTCTTCTGGATGACATGGAAACGCAGGAAGCAACCTCTCATCTTCAACAGGTTTCTAGTGTTAAGAGTGAAAATCGTGGGACGGTCACACTAGATGATTTTGGTACTTCACTTGACAGTGCTAAAGCACGAGGGTTGCCAGTGATTGAAGCTTTAGGTGAACTTATTAAAGCGGTAGATACTGTTCGCAGGCAGTCAAGAAAATCGATGGAAATTCTGGATAATCAGCCCATTACAGAGGATAAATCTCCAACTAGAGAGCGTTCTAATGATACCGTAGATGCTGGTACTACCCTTTCAGCGGACTTGCATAATGGCTGTCTCATTGGAGATGATTCACAAGCTAAACGTGGAACTTATTCGCTCAGCGATGTTAGCCGTCCACTTGATCAAGCTCATGAGACTGGATCATCTGTTGAAAGTGCACTGAACGAAATGTCATCAACTTCACATGTTCGGAGGGGAATTTATGATCTTGACGAAGTGGGTGTCTCTTTGGACACTGCAAAGGACAAGGGACTTCCCATTGAAAGTGCACTGAAAGAAATGTCATCAACTTCACATGTTCGGAGGGGAACTTATGATCTTGACGATGTGGGTGTCTCTTTGGACACTGCAAAAGACAAGGGACTTCCCAATGAAAGTGCATTGAATGAAATGTCATCAACTTCACATGTTCGCAGGGGAACTTACGATCTTGACGAGGTGGGTGTCTCTTTGGACACTGCAAAGAACAAGGGAGTTTCCGTTGAAAGTGCACTGAATGAAATGTCATCAACTTCACATGTTCACAGGGGGACTTACGATCTTGACGAGGTGGGTGTCTCTTTGGACACTGCAAAGAAAAAGGGAGTTTCCGTTGAAAGTGCACTGAACGAAATGTCATCAACTTCACATGTTCGCAGGGGAACTTACGATCTTGACGAAGTGGGTGTCTCTTTGGACACTGCAAAAGATAAGGGACTTCCAGTCATTTCAGCACTTGACAAAATACTTAAAGCTGTTGAAGGTGAGAAAGAAAAATTTAACAGATTCAGTCAAACAAATGAGGGCAGTGATGTGAAAAGCAGTGATTCAGGTGGAGACGAGAATCGCAACATCTTGAACATAGAAACAACACCAGCGGAACATAAAGAGAAGCAAAAGATTGAACCCAGGAGATCAAATCGGTTTCGATTTAAGAACCCCAAAGTGACGATGGATCCAGATTCATTTTATATCGAACTATTTCCAGGAAGTGTGCCAAAACCATCAAAGTTCTACGTTCATGGTGCCGACGTTGAAGAGGCTGTATCTCAAGAAATAGAACTCGCTGAAAACCCAAAAACAGCAAAAGAAGAAATTCCAGTACCTGATGAAAATGTAGACTCGATTAAAACCGATGCTCCTGCATCGTCTATGGAATTAGACCCTGGGAAAGAGAATACCTCCAAATGTGAGCCTTCGTCACCTGATGAAAAGAGAAATGATGAAGAGGCGGAACAACCGAGGCAGCAAAATGGCGGTGGGTCAAACCCTAGGGAGCAACCCCTGCCACCCCCTCGCAGCCGGGCAACTTGGAGACCCAGTGCTACGGTGTTAGATAAGATTTCCAGTTTACTTGATACTGCAGAGGATTTTGGCTATACATTGACTGATGTTCTCGATCATGTAGCTGATATCTCTGAGAAGAAAGGTTTGTTCTACTTGTAAAGATCGGTCACAATAATTGCAGTTGTATTGTTTTTCGTTTGTGTGTTTCTACTGTTACAAATTACTAGTGTTTTTTATTAGTGCCGATGATGATGACGATAATGATGATGATGATGGTTGACAATATTTATGCCACTTATTTCGCTTTTGTCGAACGGCAAGTTATGTAGCGGTAATTAAGCTGTGTTATTAAAGTTAATCGGCACATTAAAATAATACCGTAACACTCTGGGGAGTTTTTTTTTCGGGGGGGGGGGAGCTTACTCAAGACCTGAAAGCTAGATGAGGGGCTTATTAGAGCGAGGGGGCTTAATTTAGTGGTTGGGGGGCTTGTTAGAGGGTGGGCTTAATAGAGTGGGTGGGGGGCTTATTAGAGGGTGGGGCTTAATGGAGTGGGTAGGGGCTTATTAGAAAGTTGGGCTTAATGTAGTGGGTGGGGGGGGGGCTTATTAGAGAGTGGGGCTTAATGGAGTGGGTGGGGGGCTTATTAGCGCGTTATACGTTACGGTACAAAAAGGTGTTTTCAGCTTGGTGCCGTTTGAAATACAAATATATCAATGCAAATGTGTGAATAGTTGAAACTCAGCCGACGTGATGTTTACAAACAAACCTTTTCAAGTCTATTCGACACACTAAACAAAGAAACCTTTGCCTCTTATCGCCGATCAAGAATCGGTAGACTGACAAGTAAAATGGAAAGTTTCAGTTTCGTTAGCACGCATGCGCAATACTGCTCTATTTTATATCACCAGCAAATTCGAACATGCAAAGCGTTCTTGTTTATCACTTTCTGTGGGAAGTGGAATTAGTTTGTTAACTGCGCCGTGCGGACGAGTCCTAACAAGGGCCGAAACAGCTCTCCACAGCTGCTAACCCTCGAGCTCTAACAATAATTTTATATCCTCATACAATACAATACAATGTGGTTTATTAATTCTCCCCAAGGGCTTTTCAGAATTAATTTACATCATGCTATTTAAGAATATTGAACTTGATAAAAAACTAGTTTACAAATCTTAAAAAAAATGCTATAAGAACTAATTTACTAGTATTGCTAAAACTGTGTATATAAATCTTAAAGCTTATTCAGTTCACTTCTTGCGGCCTTCTTGAAAGTTGTGAGGGTTACTATATTTTAATGTTTGCTTTGGTCTGCTTTTAAGTAAAACCAGTGCCCGGTTGTTACAATGTCTTTCTTAATACTAAGGAATGTCACAGAGATAGTTAAGACTAGACAAAATTTTAGGTATTAGTACAATGCTAATCATATTCATAAACGTTCAATGAACGTTATCAATAAATGAAACCAAAGCGAGCTCTTTAATAACAGATCCGAAGTTCCCTTTGGTTTGGAATGTTCGTAGAAGTAGGATGTAATCATTATTATTTAAAAGATAATAATAATAATAATGTACTATGATAATTATAATAAATTATTATTAAAGCACAGTGGTCTTACAATTTGCGGTGAAAACGAAAAACAAACAAAAACATCAGATCCGAGGCCCTTTGGTTTGGGAAGACCGTAGAAGTATGAGAATGTAATAATAATAATTACATTGGTTATTATTATAATAAAAATAATTTATTTTAATATCTTTTTTTGAGCATTATTAAAGCTCAATGCTCTTACAATTTGAGGTAAAAACGAAAACCAAACAAAACAAAAACAAATAATTAAAACAATGTTGTTTCATCTCCATTATTACTCTTCAAAGATTATAACAGTCAAGAGCCTAAAAGAACCGATAGCTTTTCTAGTTAGACACTAGGCAGCGAACTTTACACTTTGTAATTTTCCTGTTTGCAGGAGAAATCGAAGAAGGTGATGTTGAAGAGGAGAATAAGGCCGCCTCCTCCCGCTTGGCGTTGCTTCATATGCAGCTGGAAGAAAAACGGCGCCACATCGAGGCCGAAAAACAACGCAACCAGGCACAGCAGGAGGAGGAACGGAGGCGACTGGGTCAGACTGCCTTCTGGTACGTGCTTGGGAAGTCTCGTGCGGAGCCTGGTTTTGAGGAACAAAGTAGAGCACCACAATCCGGGGCAGGAGTTGGTCGCGTATCTGAGGTGAGGTTTTTTTACTAAGGCTCATAGAAATAGTGCAACAGCGAAGTGCACTAATGACGTCACGAATCAGACAAATAAACCAGCCATCTTAATATCGAGAAGCGACTAATGCAATGTTTTGAACCGACCATAATGTTTAAGATTTAACAAGAAAATCAATTCTTGCATTTGGTTCTCTATAGTCTATCTGAGTCACGTGGGAGTAAAAATTTCTTGTTTAACTTTAAGTATTAGTGCACAACGCTGTTGAAAATGTCAGAGACGAATTACACTTGACTACTGAAAGTTGTTAGTTGTTTTCTCTCTAAACACTTGGTACTGTTTCGGTTATGAGGGTAAAAACCGTGCCCAAAATATAGGGCGTAGATTTTTGGAAAGCTTGAGTTTAATTTATAACTCAGTTACAAAGACTTAACTAACATGAGATGCCTAATACATGATCAATTCGTTTTTCGATCAACAACAACAACTTTGTTTGCAACTTTACTAGTTCATTTGTCGTATGAATTTACTTTAACTTTGATATGTACAGAACAATATTTGTTTCAATATAAACCAGGAGACTGGTAAACTTTTCAGTTTTCGAGCAGTCTCCTGTTTTTTTTTAAGTTTTAATAGAATGTGAGAAACATAACTTTGAGGGAGGAGAAGTGAATTTAAGTAAAGAGGATTATG
>JANVCF010062892.1:0-13032 GCA_025388745.1 Hydrozoanthus gracilis
GGTGGGGTAGGGGGTATGTGCCGCCACCCACCACCTCCCCCGACAAAATTGGGTTCCATAAAAATACCATTGTTTTGACTTCTTCCCTAAAGGATAGGTTTTTAAAGTTCCTAAAACCTTTTTTTCAGGATAAAGTTAATTTTATCTATGAACTCATAGTTTTAAAAGCCGAAAAAAATGACCTCGTTTAAGTATGCCTTTAAAAAAAAAACAAATATTGAAATAATATATCAATCTAATTTTTGACCGAGCATGCTACTGTGAACTGGTAACCTACGACGTGGCAGAAAGTCGGAGATCTACTCCCTTCGCCCACCATTGGCTAAAACTCAGAAATACAAGAATTCTTTTAGGATAAATGGGGCTAACATATGCCATCAGGACCATACTAAATATGTTCAAACTGAACGTCTTGGTGTCTAGGCTCAAAAATGTTCTAAACCAAGCGCTTGACTGATGAATATAAAAACATATTGAATTTTCAATAAACTTTATATTAGCATTTATACTTATTTGTATTTCATACTTGTTGTCAACTTTTTAAACTTAATTTTATTACTTTCATTTGTTTTTACAGGGCGCCATTTAAACTAGCCCTAGCTGAATTCGAATACCTAAATACTTGAAACAAGTAAACAGATAAACCAAAGCGTTATATGCTGTTCATAACATTGTGTTACAAATTCAGAAATCATATATGTTGCCAGAGTACTGGCATTAGAGACTGGGTTCAACCCAGAATGCTTTTTGACCTCAGTGTATAAAAATTTTCAGTAGCCATATTTGAGTTAGTTGAGTTAGCCTGTTGGCAGATGCTAACATGGAAATTTGCTAACATGAATTTTTACTAACCTGTAGAAGGAACGAAGCCATGGAAGAAAGTGTTCTTTTCGTTCAAATTTGTAACTTTAATTTTGCTTTCTAACACAAGTATTTTGTAAACATAGATCGAATAAATTCATTACAATTCCTGGTAAACATGGTCGAGTTATCAAGAGAAAACTCAAGTTCTTCGCTGGTACAGTATATTTACCTGTTTAAAACTGCAGGCCTGTTGAGCTTTAGGAGAGCAATGTCGTTGGCACGCTCTACGGGACTCTCGTAGCCTGGAGCTTCTACTTTTTTTACCACCGAAAAGTCTTGCACTTCTTTGCCATCAACGTTACGTTTCAGAATTCCAAGCCTGAAAGAAACGTCTAAGTTATAAAAATACCTTTGATGTCGACGGATTGAACGATCCAGATAAAAAAGAAAGTGACCTTACAATCTCTAATCGGTGGAAAAGATGAATATAACTTATAATAACGAGAAACCTTTACAAATACAAAGCCGGCACAGGTGCTCCCGATCAGAGCTTTACAAATTAGCTAAGTAAAACAGTGGACTTTTTTGGTATGACCAACCGAGGGTCGAGATCTTGGATAGTCCGCTATCAACGGCTCACATTGATATACATCACTGAGAATTGCTCTCGGCTATGTAGTTGACAGGTCATAGTATCGAGATCACCCTTCTCTTTCCAGCAAATGTCGTGGGTTCTTAGGAGGTCCCCCGCTAGAAGATCGAGACGCTGGGCATACGATTTAACGTCCTTATTGGAGAAGACGCGAGGATCTAACGTGACGTTTGCAGATGTTAGAGCAAAGGTTGTACATTCTACTTAAGGTCCGGCCGGGGCCTTCCAGTCTCAACAGACTGGCGCCTTGCCAACCGGGTGCCCAACTAGGCGGCAAATCCTAACATTCATAAACCACTACAATAACTTATAGCAGAGATTGTGCATTGTTAATATACCGACTGGTTAGGAAATCCGGCACACCTCAAAAGGGAAATACAAAAAATGTACAAAGATGCTTTCTTTTGTGTTGAACGAACGGTGACCCTGCACATTCTTTGTTTGAGAGTAATTTGACTGATTATTTGCTGATTTGCATTTAAAAAGCTTTTGTGTTTTCTGCACGTTTTGTGCAGGATCGAGATCAGAAAAGAAAAGAAAATGGCGAACAAAGACATACAACAATGGTTTCCTAACCATTCCGTATATATATTAACTATGGAATGTGTAAGAAAATAACCTCAAGAGGTTTCATCCGTGGGCAATCTAAGATTAAAAGATCGCTGCATCAAATCACCTCACGTAGATATTTCTAGTAGATCTATCATCGACACAATGGGTTGCAGTCACAACCCAGAATGGGTGAATGAGGGTACCACCGCAAAAAAGATCCCTTCTGCTTTCACGATCTGATCTGAGCTGGGCCTGCCATGGCCAGTCCCCCAATTAGGAAGAAGTACTTCCAACAATTCTTGTTTTGGGTCGAACGCCACAGGAACCGGCCTTACCTAGAGGTGGTAGCACAGTGCAATTTTGTTTAATGGGGGATTAATCACAGTTAGGTTTTGAGGGATAACGAAAGAGTTGATAGGGAGGTTTAAAGAGGGAAATTTGGAAGAAAAACACTGTCCCATTCCCAAGTGCAGCTTTGGTTTGGGAGCGTTTAGGCATTTTTATATCAAATATTAAATCTCAAAACTAATTCTTCAACTTCTCTAGATAGCTCCCCAAAACTTTTTTTTTCTTAAAAATTACCAATTGCCCAATCTGTTACTTCCCTAAAAATCGTCCAGAAAATCTTAAAATATTTTGAGTTTCTTTCTTTTATTCAATCTGCGATCGTAGAGATTGAAATTTCAACATTTATATTGAGGGCCAAATCAGCATTAGTCTATTGTTCTAGTCTTTATGTGTATTTGTATTTGTTTGTAAGTTATTGGTTCATTTTCATGCCTACCTAAACTTGTTACAATAAAGTACTAGTTTTTCCCATTGACTGTTAACTGCCCGTGCGAAGAAATCACGACGTCTCGTTATCGTCGCACACATCAACTGTGGAATAAGTGAAGAGAGATCAAAATACTTTATTCGGCGATGGTACATGCATGTTCATGGGATTTAAAATACAGTATGAAACGATAACTTCCAGGATGGCTCCCAATCACAAAGTGTGCCATGATATAACCCTTCCCCTCCAAATCCGACGAAAAACTTTTGTTGTTTAATGTATTGTTAAATGGGGGATTATCTTCAAAGAAAAAAATAACCTGACTAAAAAAATGCAAATTAACATTATTTGTAAAATCTCCAACTTTCAAAGTCTACTCATCACCCAGATATTACTCAGCATATCAAGAAATCACTCATAGTTTCAGAGAAATTTTGCTTTGTAGCTAGAAACATCAGTCATTATCCAGGAGCTTTGTTTTTGTAGCACAATTGGAAAGAAGAGCGCGTATGCTAATGAGACAAGGACTTGTGCATTAATAATAATAATAATAATAATAATAATAATAATGATAATAGTAATAATAATGATAACAATAATAATAACAACAACAATAACAACATAATTTATTTTGAGACAGACTGTTTTTTTTCTGATATTGGTTGTGAGGGAGTTCGCACTATTCGTTACTCGGAAATGGGAAGAAACGTTATGAGGCCTTCAATGATAGTGAAATCCTTAAGCCTGCGTAGCCGAGCGGCTGTTTTTAGGGCAGACAGAGTGCCAATCGAGCGAGTCGCCTTAATTGTGACTTGAATGCGTGCTGATTATGCTGCACGGGAGAAATACGTGCAAATAAAATGTAAATAAGGAAACTTAGCATGAGGGTTGTAGGCCGTCCGTGAACAGCCAAGTTTTGTCAAACCTTATTGAAAAAGTGCGCGTGATTAAGGTAACTTGTAAAAGCTTATGAATATGAGACTTGCTCTGACTTAATTAAATGTCCAGAGAGATGAATGGTCTGGAAGTCATTAAAGCCTTCCGTGTTATATTAGTTCTGGTTTTAAACGAAGTCGTGATGACTTGGCACTTGAACCTTAAATTTGCTAATTTCATTGTAAACGACTTTCGATTCCAGATAATCTTCTTTGTCAGACTTGACTTTTTGCTGATGGCGCTGTAGTATAGTTTATACGAAGTCATCTCAACAGATCCGGCCTGATAATAAAAATCTTCAAAGCGAGCTTTGAAATGGAGGTCCAAACGAGCTTGATAGTAGATTAAATTTATTATAAATGTGAAAAACGATCCAAAAGTTTGTAGGAATAGATTAAGGTACTTACAATTTAGTGTTTAAAGACCCTATGGACCATTCAGACCGAACAAATATATCTAGATTTTATTGCGTTCGACGTAAGGAGAACGCAACATTAATCTGGAGTTGGATGGTCTCCCTGTGCTGCACTAGCCAAGAAATTTTGAGGTTTTTCGTTCGTGGACTGCCATTTGGACGCCCCTCTTGGATTTTCCAGGGGCCAGCCTCGTTTTCGAATCTGGCCGACCTCGTGATCGACCTTTGGTCGTCAACTCGTTTTCGTTTGAAAAATATAAAACACAGTATTGGAATTCTTATTGGACAATGAATTAAAAAAGGATTCCAACAGTAAAACATGCTCGCTGTTATCTTTTCTTATGGAAACCACTAACAAAGATGTCGAACGCACTTTGTTAATCTTTGATTACTTCTAGTTATAAAGACCTTGATTGTCTCAAAGAAAGGCGAGGACCGCTTTAATGGCAGTGCAATGAATCGAGTCGTTCTCCTGGCAAATAGATCAATGCAAATTCACTCAGATGAAGAATTATATAATCCGAAATGGCAGTGCCTTCTTTGTGTTACTGAAAGCTAATTAAATGTTCAATTACTTCCTTTTGAGGTATAATTTCATGCTGTTCAAAGTCGCTCCCGATCCCGAAGAAGAGCACATCTTCGTTCGGTAAATCGATTCCAGTCACAACCATTCTGATACTAACTGTGAGGAGAGCAAGCAGTCAGCCTGATCAGCGGTATTTATCATCGATATACGTGAAACGATGCATGCACTCAAGACTTAAATAATAACAACCTTTATTAAAGTGTCGTCCTAAAATAGCAGTTGTAACCACTAAAAGGGTACACTACATTAAAATTTTACTTTATTTACAAAGTTGTTATAAAACCCTAGTGAAATTATTTACATGTTATTAATAGTTGCTATGCTTTAATATACTACATATATGCTGTCCTGTCCTTTGTTAGCCTTGGTGACGGAAAGGAATTTCTGTGGCCGAACGAGCAAGTATTTATATTTGTGGTCGTTAAAATATAAGCAGCGTTATAAATATAAGTTTCTAAACAAACCAAAATGGCAACACGTTCTCACCGGTTTGACGAGACAAAAAAAAAAAGTCTCCCTCGGCATAGTGCTGGACCGAGCGGTTAGCGTGTTTGACTCGTAATCCTAGGGTCGCGAAATCGAGCCCCGGTCAGAATTTTCACTGTGTTGTGTCCTTGAACAAGACACTTTACCTGACTTGTTCCAGTCAACTCAGCTGTATAAATCACAAGCTTACCACCCAAAAGGTGTGTTTACGTTCAGTTGAGCTCTCTTGCGGTTTTTCAGTAACTCGCACAGAATATTAATTCATCCTCGCAATCTTCTGCCGCATTACATATGCTCTTAAATAAAGGTTACTTTTGTAAACGGATTGTTGCTTTGTTGTGTGTACATATTCAGAACTTTGGAAATTAGTTGGGGATTTATGGGAGCTGTTTTAAGAAGGTTTTCGGGGATGTGGCTGCGGGGGAGGGAAAACCTCTTACAACTCCCATAAATCGTCAACTAATTCGCCAAGTTCTGAATATATGTATACACAACAAAGCAACAATCCGTTTACAAATGTGACCTTTATTTTATAGCATATGTAATGCGGGAGAAGATTACGATCGTGGACGTACTCTGTTCGAGTTACTGACAAACCTAAAATTAAATGAACAAAACTGAACTTCTGGTGGTAAGCCTTTGTATAAATACTGAGTACCACTGATGCAGTCAGTTCTTTTGGGGACTAACATGCGATAGAAAAGATTAGTATCCTGTCCAATGGGAGTCAAAGACTCTTATATCATCCGCTTAACACTACTGAGAAACCGGAGATAAGGGCCGGCCTATAAGCCACTTAGGCTCGAGAAAGCATTTAGCTTAGCTCGTTTAAACTACAAAGAAATTAATAAGCATTCACAAATAAGCAGTGCCGGTAACAGTGCCGTGCCTAAGCGCTTGCATTTTACGAAGTGTTCAAACCTGGCGTCAGCCACTCAGCAACTTTGTGAATGTGAACACAGGAATGTCCTTTGCGTGGCTCTTTGGTGATAACAAGTCCGGTCAACTTTAGTTGAACCAGTCCGATAAATGAACTAAGGCCTTTTTCACTACAATAGCTGCAAGTTTAAATCACTAACACGGCCATTTCCCAGCAGTGACATAGCTGCGTATACCACATGTTTTCTTTAGTCACAAAATGTGAACATTTGCGCAAACAAGCAATGAGTATGTGACCCACGAACAATAATTTGGTAGCTTTTTTTAGCACAGAATATATATTTCTTTTATTGAGAAATTTGTGTTCCTCGCGCGCTTTTTATTCGTTTGCCGCCATTCAGTTTGAACAGCGAGTTGAAATTCGGTTTTTACTATCGTTTTGATGGGCTGTATTCTTTGATTTGAAAATCTTTGAAGATTGAGATTTTAATTAAATTAAAAAGAAGTTTCGCTCGCATTAGTTTGATGTTTTTTTCAAAGACAAAGATATTTCGTAAAAGCAATAAGCCATACTTTTGTATGGATTTATGGGCATAATAAACCACTTGCGGATGTTGTGAGAACTCTCGAAAAGTCTATAAACTCGTCAGCTTTTCTCGTGTCAGTCATAACTTCCCGCGTGGCTTATCCTTATTACACCGATAAATCCGTAGAAAAGTACTTATGATTTATTTCCAGATATTGATATGAGAAAACTGCCTTGCGGGTCATACTGATGTAGAAAATGCTAAAATCTTCTAAGATCTCGTTTTTGTTTACTTTAAAAACGACTTTAACAAACGTTTTGTTTGTTAAGATTTATTTAGAGGGCAAGAAAGGCAATTAGTTCGCCCCGCCAAATCATACTCGGCACGACGAACACGACAAAGCTTGCTTTTGAAATTAAGAAATTCATTGCGTAGTGACTACCTGATGACTCAACATAAACGAGATTGACTTCAATTGATGAAGAGTTGAGGTAGCACTCTCTACACTGAACTGAAAACTACCCCGACTGACTCGCAGCTCTTTCCATTTTCGCAGAAACTTCTCCGTATAGTAATACTTAAAGGGCTTTTTTTCCACATTTTTAGATTTTATGTTTTGGGAGGGCCATAAGTTAATATCAGTGTATAAACTGTTTCGTGTACTTGAATGAAATCAGTTAATTGGTTGTTAATGTCCAGCCCATCTTAAGGTTATCTTCACGCATGCCATGCGACGTTATACCACGGAAGCCGATAAAGCTGTGGCCCACAGGTCAATAAGTTCGAGGACACTAACAAAAGAAGACTAGACCGGATCAACAATGAAAAAAATTTTAAATCTTTTAATTTATAAACCCCTGGCCCTCCCCCAAGCCAGAGGGTGAGCCACAGCATTAGAGTGTCCATTCGGGTGATTTAGCGGAGCTTGTTAATCTGAACTGCTGATGCTTTGAAGACAACTGGTAAAATACAAATGCTGAGCCAGGCAACTTTGTTGTGAGTTAACCTTTTACGCACTTTTCTGCCTGAGAAAAACAGACAAAATGTTCACTACCTTATCTCACTGCGCCAAATTAGCGGAAATGAGCGTACGCGTTACAAAAATAAATAAATAAATTCTCTTAAGCCTTAGGCTTAACTGCATTCTATGCTTGACTAAATACAGACTATGAAGCTTTAGCGACCACGACTTCAAATTCATTGAAGTTTGCAAACAACGTAGATATAGTTATTTCTAGTCAAATGTTTAATTTATAATGCTTTATTCCTCTGACTCTAATCTTCCTTTGGCACAAAGAACGGTGCAACAGATTACAAGACATTTTTCAAAAGCATTTTTAGATCAATCTTGAGGTTTTATTGATTGATATAGATCGCAATTATGATAACATATTACGTATGTAGAATGGTAATGCCAACTCCCTCTTCAAAATCTACTTCACATCCTTGCTGAAAAGAATCAGTTCAATTCGTTATCACTGATTAATTCCTCCCTTCACATTTTTGTGTCTAACCACTATCCGGCAATGACAGGCAACTCCTCCCTTCCCTGCCAGCCGCACAGATAAAAATAATAATGAAAACAACTATAATTAGAAAACGAAAAACTAATTCAGGAAATATGTTCAGATAAAATTGATTCCATAAGCATTTGGGAAAATATACAGTAGGCGTTCATAGGAAAATATGTGCAGAAAACCTAAACACTTTAAGGCCTGTCAAACGCACAGTAAAATGCAAATCAAAGTTTAATTAAGCGCTTGGCCTTTAGATTAGCGTGGCTTATTTAGCAAACGAAAACAGACATGTTTGGATAAAAGTTTCCTTTAAACAAAACGTGCGTGTTGTTACAGCTCAAAGAGCCCGTTTGAATCGACAGTGACTTTTTAGTTTCACTGAAGAAAATTTTTCCATGGTGTAATTGGTTAAAAGATTTGAAAGATGTGTCATGACCTCTGCGGCCAAGATGGCGCAGCTCTTACCTTATCTTTAGAGTACTGAATACAATTGACTTCATTTTTGTTGTTGTTTTGAAGCAGTTAAGTTAGAACCACAACACGTTCAGTGAACAAGAGCGTTGATAAATGCAAAGGAAAATATTAATTTGTTGAATTTTTATGTTTTGTTGAAAACCCAAGTCATTAAGCTAAATAAAATATTAAATGATCAGCAACAAACGGAAAAAATGGCTCTTGTCTTGGACAAAACATTCAATGAAAGCAACTCCCACAAGAACTTGTAACTTGACGTCATTAACTTCTACTAAAGTACTATTGACACTCCCCCTACTAGGAAGGAAGTAGTCTACGTAATGACTATATAGAAATGTGCTTTCTAATAGAGATGGCCAGCGTTCAGTTCTATAGTCAAACAAAAAACATCAATATTCTAGCAATGCAGTATACAAGTTGAATAAACGAGTTCAACTTGAAAACATTAAAGTTGTCAGAATTACATTCAATTTTTCGAGTTATTTACCAAAAAACAAGACATCTTACCGCAAAAACATGATGACAGATGTGTGAGGCAAAAGAGGTAACCACGCCAAAGATTAGCTCACAACCGACCTGTGAGACAGTTCAAGGCAAAGTCTTGTCTAGGCTATAAAAAACATAGAAAAGGATCATTTAAACGCAAAAAAACATATTTTACTTTTTGGTAAATTCTTTATTTACATGTGCAAAGTCTAAGGCTGCAAACTCACTTTTGAACATTTCAAACTGAAACTAAAAGCATTAAAAATTACAGAAAAACAGATTGAAATACAAAAGGGTAATTTAAGCCTTTATATAAAAAAATGGGAAAACTTGAGTTCGCTGTAAAGTTTGCTGTCCTCTTACCTTTGGAGAAGCTATTTCTGTAACTTGTTAAACACCCACCTAGACCGTTGAGGCAGTATAGATATACCTAAAGCGGCAACGCCTGTGATTTATAGTTTTAGCTACTGATTTTTTCTTTTGCACCTGTAATCTTGTTTTAAGAAAAAAAGAAATAAAGTAAATTTAAGATTAAAAAAAAGTTTATTGTTTACATCTTTTTGCCGGTGTGGAACAAAAAGTAACACCCAAAATAAGTGCCTGACCGGTATAACTTCCTAAAATGAAAAATCTTTGCCCCGTATCAGCTCGGTATTACCAACTGTGTATCATCTCCGGTCCTGTAGCCGGATACTAGCAAGAGCGATTCGCATTATTTGCATGTGACTTGAAAGCGCACGGGAGAAATGCGGGCAAAAAAATTGTAAATAAGGAAACTTAGTAGAGGATTATAGACCGTCCGTGAACAGCCGAGTTTTAAATTTGTCAGCTGAAGAAGTGCGCGTGATTAAGGCAATTTGTAAAAGCTTCATGAATATGAGACTTGTTCTGAGTTAATTACCTGCGCAAAAAGATGAATGGTCTGAAAGTCATTAAAGCCTTCCGTGTTATATTAGTTCTAGTTTTAAACGAAGTCGTGATGACTTGGCACTTGGACCTTTGCTAATTTTATTGTATATATATGTAAACGACTTCCCAGATAACTTCTTTCTCAGACGTAAGCAGACGTAACTCTTTGTTGATGACGCTGTAGTATAGCTTACACGAAGTCATCTCAACAGATCCGGCCTGATACTAAAAATCTTCAAAGAAGCGATCTTTGAAATAGAGGTCCAAACGAACTAGATAGTACATTTTGTTTATTATAAATGTGAAAAACGAGCCAAACGTTTGTAGGAATAGATTAAGGTACTTACAATTTAGTGTTAAAAGACCCTGTAGGCCATTCAGACCGAACGAATATATATAAATTTAGACTTTTATCATATAGACCTTGCTAAAGAAAGTTGAGGCCGCCTTAAATGACCTACAATGAACCGAACTCAGCGGAAGAATTGTAATCATAAAAAAGGGCAGTTCCTTCTTTGTGTTACTGAAAGCTAAAATAAAATGTTCATTGCCTCCTTTTGAGGTATATACTGTTGAAAAAAGCTCCCGATTTCCAGGAAGATTACGTGTTCCTTCGGAAAATCGATTCCAGTCCCCTCTTGATGACTATTCCAGGTTAAGTCACAACCAATGTCATTCTATCTGTGAGCAAAGCAAGCAGTCAGTCTGATCAGCGGTATTTATCATCGATATACGTGACTTGATGCATGCATACAGCGCTCTCAAGACTTAATTAACTGTAACTACTAAAATGGGGAACTACTTTAAAATTTTACATTCCACAGTCGTTATAAAACCCTACTAAAATTATTTACATGTTATTGATAGTTGTTATGCTGTAATATATTATATATCAGCTTGTCCTATACTTTGTTAGCCTCGGATAAGCTGTGTAGTAAATATGAGTTTCTAAACAAACCAAAATGGCAAGTCTCCCTCGGCACTAAGTGCCGGACCGAGCGGTTAGCGTGTTCGACTCGTAATCCTAGGGTCGCGATTTCCACCCCGGTCAGAACACAGTGTTGTGCTTTTGAGCAAGACACTTTACCTGACCAATGCTCCAGTCAACTCAGCTGTATAAACCACAGGCTTACCACGCGAAGTGTGTGTTTATGTTCAGTTGAGCTCTCTTGCGGTTTTTCAGTAGCTCGCACAGAATTCGTCCTCGTAATCTTCTCATACATATGCTCTTAGATAAAAGTCACATTAGTAAGCAGATTGTTGCTTTGTTCAGAACTTGGCGAATTAGTTGGGGATTTATGGAAGCTGTTTTAAGAAGGTTTTGGGGGATGTGGCTGCGGGGGAGAGAAAACCTTCTTACAACTCCCATAAATCCTCAACTATTTCTCCAAGTTCTGAATATGACCACACAACAAAGCATCAATCCGTTTACAAACGTGACCTTTATTTAAAAGCAAGTATAATGCGGGAGAAGATTACGAGAATGAACTACGTTCGAGAAACTGACAAACTTCAAAAGAACTTTACTGAACGGAAACACACAATTGTTAGCCACTGTAAGCCTTTGTATGAATACTGAGTCCTATGCAGTCAGTTCTGTTTTGGGCTAGTCTGCGATACAACAGATTAGTATTCTGTCCAGGGAGAGTCAAAGACTCTTATATAATCCGCTTAACACTACAAAAACCTGAGATAAGCGCGACGCCCTATGAGCCACTTAGACTTGAGAAAGGATTTAAATTAAGCTAATTTAAACTACAAAGAAGTCAAATAGCCTTCACAAATAAGCAGTGCCGGTAACAGTGCCGTACCTAAGCGCTTGCATTTTGCAAAGTGTTTAAACCTGGCGTCAGCCACTCAGCAACTTTTTTAATATGGACACAGCAATGCTCTTGCGCGACACTTTGGTGATAACAAGTCCAGTCAACTTTAGTTGAACCAGTCCGATAAATGAACTAAAGCCTTTTTCACTACAATAGCTGCAAGTTTTAGTCACCAAAACGGCCATTTCCCAGCAGAACATAGCTGCGTTTAACCATATGTTTTCTTTTGTCACAAAATGTGAGCATTTACGCAAACAAGCAATGCATACGAATGTGTATGAACAATGATTTTTAATATATAATCGATTATTTGTTTTGTTATTAGAAAGTTTTGTACCGCGCTTTTAATTCATTTGCCGCCATTCAGTTTGAACAGCGAGCTGAAATTCGGTTTGTGCAATCCTTTTGAAGGGCTGTAATCCGGCTTTGGTTCGAAACTTTTGGGAGTTTGAGATTTCAATCAAATTAAAAAGAAGTTTGACTCGTATTAGTTTGATGTTTTTTTCAAAGACAAAGGTATTGCATAAAAGCGATAAGGCATAATGAACCACTTGTGGATGTTGTGAAAACTCTCGAAAAGTCTGTAAACTCGTCAGCTTTTCTCGAGTCAGTCACGCATAACTTCCCGCGTGGCTTAGCCTTATTACACCGATAAATCCGTAGAAAGTATGATTTATTGCTTAGATATTGATATCTGAAGACTGCTTTGCGTGTCACACTGATGTACAAAATGCTAAAATCCTCTAAGATCTCGTTTTAGTTTACTTTAAAAACAGACGTCTTTTTATTTGATAAGATCTACTATTTAGCGGGCAGGAAAACCAATTAGTTCGCCCCGCCAAATCATACTCGGTACGACAAAGCTTGCTTTTAAAATTGAGAAACACCTTACGTAGTGACTATTTGATGACTCAAAATGAAACAGGATTGAGGTTTCCACACTTCAACTTGATTTTTGATTAAACAGTGCCCATAACTCTAAATGAAGTAGTACTCTCTACAGTCAGTGAACTGAAAATTACCCCGACTGACTCGCAGCTCTTCCCTTTCTATGTAATAGAAACTTCTCTATAGTAATACTCGTGCATCAGTAGTTATACAACTTTTTCTCGACACTTGGAGGGCCATAAGTTAATATCAGTGTATAAGCTGTTTCGTGTTTTACTCAAATAAAGTTGGTTTTTAATCTCCAGCCCATCTTAAAGTTATCA
>JANVCF010063114.1:0-13027 GCA_025388745.1 Hydrozoanthus gracilis
AAAGAGCTTTTGTATTTTAATTGACTGTTAACATGGTATGACCTTTTTTGACTTGCACTTCTCAATGTTTTGTTTACGCAGGTTGAAATATAATTTACTCACCAATAATTATTGTTCCATCTTAACCCCAAAAATACTCCACAATACCCCAAAATGTGATAATAAAATTTTATTATTTTAGATGTTAAAATTCTTGTTTCTGAAAAAAAAAATTGTTTAAGGCGGCATTCCCTATCAATCTGAATCAAAGTTACTCTCCATTTTGAAAATTAGTTGTGCCGCTAAGTGAATACTTGTAGTAACAAAAACTGAGGTAACTGTTTCAAAGTTGCATTAACATCCATGATTATCCTTAAAAATGCTGAATATCGCCTTTCTAGATAATTTATGGTACTACATTCATCATTTTGCTGGGGGAGCAGACATGTGAGCCAAACTAGGATGGTTCACCTTTGGCTGATGATTGACTACACCCAGTACCCAGTACCCCCCCCCCTCCTCCTCCCTCTAAATCCTGGATCTGCACCATAACACCAGCAGTGAAATCAAAACTTTGGTTTGCATTATACTGGCACATCGTGTTCATTGTATAGATAAAACACAAACCTGCCATGGCTGCATCAGATTCTTTCTTCAACTTCTCAAACATTTGTAGCCTTTCATTAAGAAAGGCTGGAGGAGGGTCAAGCTACAAGTAAACAACACACACCAGTTACAAACTATCTGATAACTTTAACCTACACCTATTAAAGAGTATATTATAGGACAGGGGTTGCACTTGCCACCTTTGGATGGCCAAAGCTACTAAAAAGTGAATGTTTGCTACTAGATTTTTTGAACTTGTACCCAGCTGGTAAGTACAATGTTGTGTGGAGCCTTTGCTACTGATTTATTAAGAGTTATTGTTTCTAAAAAATGATAGGTATTGTGATGAACAAAAGAAGCTTAAATCCCTATCAAGCTTAAACCTTAACTTTTTGGAATAAAACTGTTGTCATCCGTGAACTCAAGATTCAAATAACCAAAGAAAATTTCCACATCTAAGCATGCTTTTTAATAAAAAAAGATTGGAATGTAAATTTTGACCAAGCAGGCTGGGGGCTAGTAACCTGTGACGTAGCAGCAGTGAGTTACGTGGTTTCAAGACAATAATTCATTGATTAAAGTTATAACAATGTGACTATTGTAGTCAGAATCGAATTTTTTGAGACAAAGAATATTGTCACTGCTTTATGCCTCCTGATATGTCATCATTGGAGGTGCATCATTGCATGCTTCAGGTCTAAAAAATGTAACAGGAGCAGAGAGAAAAGGTTTTACTTTCAAAATTATTATTATTAAAGGGTTCTACTATTCATCTGGAACTAAAAAAAATAAGTTTGATTGGGACTTTAACTGATTTTTTAGGTAAACAAATCTGAAAACAAATGCAAAATTTATTCTTGCACACACAGCTACAGATGCAGAGGTAGTACTGATAACATACTGAAAATAATTGTGGCTACTAACATGTGTGCTCAGGCTACCAAAATTTTGCCTGTGGTAGCCACTAGGTTACTTGGAAAAAAGTCAACTTTGAGCCCTGTATATATAGGGGGTTCCATTGTTATTAATGAGCTGAGTCAGTGCTATTTGATAGGTGGTTTAAGAAAAGGTTTCTTTGTTTCATGTCTCAAAGGTGTTCGGATTTGAAAAAGTTTGTATGTAAACCCAAACTGAAATCTGCCTATACTCTTATATACAACCCTGCTATGCTTCCAATTGAAGGGTCTAGTAAAATAATGCAAAAGTGACTTTTGATGAAGTTATCAATTCTCCCTACATTATCCCTGTTATCTTTTGATAACCACTGGGTGAATTTTAAGTTTCATACAAAGTCTCTTACTTCGTCTTTGTACTAGGCCCTTCAATTCTTCATTCAATTAATTTATAAGCACAGGAACATAAAAAAACTCTTAAAACTTCTGAAATAATAATGTCAAGACTTCAAAAGCCAACTGCAAAACACAATAAGCCTTAAATTAAACTGTGGAACCAAAGAATCTCAAATTTTGATGCTGTCGTTGCTCAAATGCAAAGAATGAATACTCATCTACAACCCTAAACAATACCAAGGCATAAAAATTTTCGACCCTAAAAAGTACCTCTCAGTTTGAAAATTACCCTAAAAGATACCAACTGAAAGTTGACAGTTTTCCCTAAATAGCAAGCAGGTTTGCACTAAGTCCCTGCATGTTGCACTGAACATGAAAAATAGAAAATGAAGGTCTTCAAGTAATGGATCATACCCAAATGTTTAGTTGTCTTACTTCTTATCAGTATGCTTGTTAACCAAAACAAGAGATTGCAAGCAGTCTCATTGCAGGCTTTTGGTCAATGGGTTTCTTTTAACAACCCCTAAAAAATACCGGACTGACTATTTGAACCCCTAAAAAACCACCACAATATAGGAACCCCCCCCCGGGCTACAGCATGCAAGTCAAGATGCTCCTCTGGATTAGAACTCTGCCTTCTTCCCACACGTACTTCTGCTTTTTGTGACTCTGAAAATCTGCCCTCTTTGGAATGCTCTGCCTATCGAAATCTGTTCCAAGAACTCTACAGCGAATTTCAAACATCTCCTAAAAAGTATTGTTCATAAACGCCTAACTAATATCTACAATGCAGCTAATGTTCGCACATGGCGCATCATCTGTCCTTTATGTAGATGCCCAAATCTTGCTTCTGTATGCGAGTACTAACCCCCACTAGCTTGTTGTATTGTTTCCTTACTTTTTCTTCATGACCCTAATTTGTATTAATTTGCGCGACACATACATATTATTGTAACTTTCTTTACATTAGTTTTTCTGTTCAAGTCAACTTGTAAGCGTTTTCCCTTTTGCTACTGCTGACTACCCATAGGTGTTATTAAGGGACCCCGTGTTCTCCTTGTAATTCCACCAGCAGAATCTTCATAAATAAATAAATAAACAAATAAATAAATAAAAGAATACCCCGTCACTCTCAACCAAACGCTATGATGAATTATAACAAATACAAGTAGTTTGTAAATATAAACATCGTCAAAAACACCAACAAATGATCTGCGAACAGATGTAAGTGCATCAGAATGAGTGCTGACAAAAACGATATTAAGTAGTCATATTGGACACTTACTTCGTAATAAAAGAGTAATTTAAGTATCGACTCAACGGACAGATGACATTGGGTTTTGATTAATCTTTGTTTGTATGGCAGCCATGCCGGAATCCATTTTTTAATTATATTCATTGTATCAAGTTTAAACATTCAAAACCCCGATAAATATACCCAAGCAGAACACAGACAAAGACAGTCATGCATTCGCGGTTTCTGAAACTACGGCTGTCTGCACGCGATGACATACTTACTTCAAGAGCATGGCCTGATGCTTCAGCTTTCTTCTTTTTCTCCCCCTTTCCTTTAAATTCCCTCTTCTTTCCTGGAGCTTTTTCTTCCAAGTTCATGTTTTGAACTTTTTCGTCCAAATTGTCAGCCATTATATGTTAACAACAGCTTGCAAACGTGGACACCCTTTTGATTTTCTGATTTTCCGAAACTTCCCACCCACATGCGCAAACGCAACCCCGCTGTACAATAAACTGTTGACTCACTTCAAAATGGCGGACCATTTGACAACTTTGAAAACCCAGCGATTATTGTACCAAATCGCGAGAACTTTAAATCTATTCTTAATGTAAAATCGATCTCAAATGGATAAATAAATATAGATAATGTTTTTTTACACAATAAGTTAATTATCAAGACTAACCGGTCTTTACCCAACAGTTGCATTGATAGGTTGGACTGAAAATTGTTCTTTGACTGCCTACAGTCGCACACTTACTTCTTTGAAAACCATTTGGATGTGACATAGTATTTGAAAGCAGTTGAAAGCAACTTATTTTTTCAAAGTTGTAACAGCCATATCCTAAATGTTGAAACTCGCACATTCCAAAATTTGTCGAACAGTTCGAGCAGTCAGCAGCACAATGTACGAGTATATAGAGACCTTGGAACCTTCACAAAATAGCTAGATATTGCTGAGTAAGTGTTAAGTATACATACATATTACATCAAAGCTAATTTAGCCCAAAATGCGCGGTGGAACTAGGGGAGACTTGCCTCAAGAGGATATCCCTCTTCGCCCTCTTCTCTGTCTTGCACATCTCCGCTCGAAAACCCTCGAACGAAGGAACCTGCTGTTACCCGGGTCTGAGTTGTCCAACACAAGCGCAGAATATTGCACTTTGAACATGGAGATACTGCAACTGACCCTAAGACGAATCTGGACAGTCGCAACGCGGCGCCAACTCTCATCACAGACACAGAACCTACGCCGAAACGCAATATTCACTATTAGGCATGATTTATGTGCCAACTGCTCTCGCGCAGTACACGACGTTGCAGCCAGATATTTGAAGGATACAAAAACAAAAACTTCTGTCCATTCACCTATTGTATAGAAATTCTCAAGTTTTACTCACCATAACTTAACTACATAATTGTAAGCGCACGGCAATGGCCTTTTTTAGATCTTATTTGTTGATACTAGTTCCAGGCTTCTACAGGCAAGGTTAGTACTCGGTCCAGTATTAATTTTAGCGAGTTCTAAATATATCGCTAACATTGGTAGCCGCTAAAAATAGTAACATTGAGGTAGCTCAATATAGTTAGAACGCATTTTTCTAGCGTTTACAACTGCAACGGGGTGCACATTCTTGCCTTGCAACAAAATAATGGATTTCGCTTCGCGCGATATGTTTGTTCCGAACAAGAAGCAGACACGCTTTCAAACCGTGTAAAACTAAACAGGCACCCTCAGTCGACCCGTCAGGTTAAGGAAACCACCACTTCAAAATTACGCCGTTTTAATGCAAGGCGGCCACTGACTATTGTCGCACTCACCCAGTAAAAGCCAAATGGAAGGTATCGAGCTAAAAACAAAATAAGTTCAATACCTGGTAGGTGGGTTGTGTGGGGATATAGATTTTGTGTATGTTCAAGTGGGATGAGCGAAAATGTACAAGCGAGGCTAATTTATACTACATACATATTTTGGCACTGCTGGAGTGAAAAAAGTGTGCGTACCAAAACAAATTGGGTGGCACAGATAGATTTTGTTGTGTAAACGACTTTGCCCGATTCGTGCCGAACTAAAATTTCATCTGCGCTCGGACCGTTTCGAGAGATACTCCATGCAAGGATAAACTTGGTACGGTTATCACCAACATCAACACCACCGGAAAACGAATAACTAGACGTTGGAAAACCAAGGTGTAATAAAATATTTAATGAACCAACATCTCAAGGTAATCACTAAATAGAGAGAAAGATTAAGGTGAAGCAAAAAAACTAACGTAAAGCATCAAGATCTAAAGCCTATGAAGCACACTTACCATTTCTCCGAGCCGTATTCTTTTTATTTTCGGACAAGGAAACAAGAACTACCTTAATTGTCTTCTCAATCGGGCTGCGGGAATATAATTGCGGGTCACAAGGATACCGCTACTGATACAAAGGAAACTCTGAAGTGGCCAACCCTACAATGCCGCAGAGAATACCACAAGTGCTTGCAGATTTATAAATGCATCAATGGCCTGGCTCCAGCATATCTCTTAGACAACTTCTACTTCTCGGAACAAACGCATAACTACAACACTAGAAACAAAGACCTTATCCGCCTGCCACTTGCCGCCAAGACAACTAAATTTCAAACATCTTTTAAATACAATGCCGCAAAATCCTGGAACACTCTTCCTCGAGTCGTAACTTACGCCATGACCAGCCTCTTACTAGTTTTTAACTCAAAGTCAAGCAACATCTTAATCACCTTAGTTAAATTTCACTCTTATGAACCTTTTGAATGATTTCCTTTTTTTTCATTTTTATAGTTTATAATTTATTCATATTATTCTATTCAGATCTCCATTCAAACCAGCTATTTCTGTTTAAATACTGTAAATAAAATAAATAAACATTTGACACCCGTACCATTTGTTAAGCCTACATAAACCCAGCAGTTTCCTCGAAACAAAAACAAAACCGAGACTGGGTTCGTATTTTTTCGACTTTCTGAAATTCCACTGCTTTTTCCATGTTTCTCGGTTTTCAGTGACCTAGCTTTGTTACTTTTTCCCTCAATACATCAAAAGTAGTTTCACTTTTCCCTTTTCAGAGCACAATGCAAGCTAAACAAGGTGAAGAAAGGGGTGTTTATTTTGAGACAGAAGCATTAACAAGTTCAACTCTAGGAATCAAAATAATTTAACTCTCGCACGGTTTTACCCCGAGTCTATCTCGGCAGTTAAATCATCGATTACTCAGCAAAAGGCGTGTGGTTTTAGGCAAATATATGGATTGGTTATATTTTTTTCTACACGTTAATACCAATCTAAATTCTGCCAATTTCCCACGACTTTCTATGACCCTAATCAAAATTTCGACTTTTGAAATTCTAAAACTCCGTAACTTTCCAGGAGGTACGAATAATCTTGTCAAGATTTTATTGAATTTGAATTAATTTGATCAGTAATTTGCTTACGAACGCGTTATACGTTTCTCTGATAACTTCCGAGACGACAGCTCGATGCGAAATCACAGCAATCCAATGTAAGCTCGAAGACTATGAAAACGAGATTATCTAGTAGATCATTGGAGAGGGAGAAATAAATTGCGAGAACTCAAACCATGCTAAACCAAGTGCACAAGATTTTCTTACCCAACCTCAGTTGGTCCTTAATTTGTTACAGTGGATACTTCTCTCAAGAAACCACGAGGTAAATGGACTACAGTAGCGCAAACAATGTACCTGAAACAGCAACGGGCTCTAGTAATTCCAGGAAAAGCACCCGCCCGAACCCTTTATAACTAAAATATTGAAATGTAATACTAAAACGTGCAATTGGCAAACTGGGCTGATAACTTTACAGAATAAAATAATAAAGACGCTCAAAAGTTTATCCAACTTTGATCATGATGGTTTCCAAGGATTATCTGAAAGCTTTCAGACTACAGCTTTCTTACCGGGGGAAACTGTTAATGCGACTAGATTATTAAAAAGGATTCAGCCACACCTTCAACCTTTGGTATTTACCATACCCGCTGCTTGGGGTTTGCTGCGCCCCGTAGTGCAAACCCTCTGGGTGCTCGATGGCTTCAAATTACTTTTATTTTCTAGTAAAAAACCATTTCCCACAAACACTTGAAAACATCAACTCTACATTTTGTAAAATAAACTAACTGCAGTCAGAATGTCAAAAGAACACAAAGTTAAAGTCGAAGCGTTCTGGGCCCGGTTGTACGAAGCCTGGATAAGCTATCCGCTGGATAAAAGCTAATAGTCGTCACTAATAACTCAAAGATTGTTTGACTCTTTGCTGATTTTTCTATCTCTGGTTGTTAAGTGAGTAGAAGACTCTTAGAGTAAAGGTTTAAATGGTGTCAGATTACTTTCATTATAGTTTTACTGCCTGAAACAGAAAGCCCTTATCCGGCGGATAGCTTATCCAGGCTTCGTGCAACCGGGCCCTGATTAACGAATTGTGGTAGTGTAGTATATTAAGAAAATTTTGCGACAAAAGACAATCTAGGTACCTAAAAGGGGAAAGGTCTTTTATGGGGGGGTGGGCCCGGAAGCCGAATAGGAGGACCTGGCCGTTTTATTGCGAAATCGCGCTGCGCAAGGTCGCTATTATCGCCAAAATGTGGGAAAGGATGTCTTTGTTCCTCATGCAACATTCGAGAATTAATAGGTCTTTCTGAAAACATATTTCCTCGTCTTTGTTCCTGATTTATCATGTGAGGCGGTGTCCGCCTACCGCCCTCGTTCCTGAAGTCAGTGCGCTCAGGACTTTTCTGGAATAATTCTGAGCCGGATGGCTCGTTGGGATGACGCCCATCTGGTCTTCGCAGCATATGAGGTGGTGGGAGACGAGGTTCTGGGCCTTGAGGAAAAGGCCCTTGTGGTGGTAGTTCCCCAGGTCCCCGAATAAAATGGGCACGAGGAGAGCGGCTACCATCAGGGTTTCTCGGGAAAGGCCCTGGTTGTTGGTGATGTTCTTCAGGCCCTCTCCGCATTCCTGGGCCTGAAGGATGATGGTTCTCAGGTACTCTTGGAAGACTCTCCTCTTGCATCCTTGGAAATGGACCTGGATGGGGATGACCCTCTTCAACCCTTCTTGGAAAAGGGCCAGGACGAGGATTACTCTCATCCGGCCCTCTCGGAAAGAGACCAGGGTGTGCTCGTCCTTCATCAGGCATTATTGGAAAAGGACCCGGTCGTTGCTGTTGAAAATGTTCATTAGGAGAAAGTTCATTGCCTCTAAATTCTCGCCGATGATCAAAATCAGGGCGTATCGTTTCTCTTTCTCTTATGATTCCCTGGAATGGAGTCTCTGGTTGCATGCGTGGCTGTGGGGCAAAAGGACCTTGGGGTGGTGTTTCCCGAGGATGTCCTGTCCAAGGACCAGGTCTTGGTGGAGGTCCCCTCAAGCCCATGAAATCTCCAGGACCTCTTGGTCCCATGTGCATTGCAGGTCTTATGGGGAACGTAGCTTGACCCGGTTCTGGGGAGTGTGGTTCGATTCCAAAGTCAGAGACAACAGTCGGGTCCTGCTTGGTGTAACCGAATGTGCCTGGCTGTCCAGCCAATGGTGCATTGGTAATCGGGGGTCCTTTCCGTTCTTCCTGATCCTGCTTATCACGATTTGCATCCACAAGAACTTTATCCGCCTTTGTTGTGATTGGCATCATCTCGTTTCCCTGTTCCGAAAAGGAACCTTGAGATGACTGTTTCGCTTCTACTTGTGTGACAGGAAAAGCTTTTCGTGATGGCTCTTCCTTGGCCATTGATCTTTCTTCACCTGATGATCTTCGTGGAAGACCTTCTTGGTACGAAGACCTTGGGGAGCGTCTCTCAAATGGGCGCCTCTCCAGGGCGAATGGTCCGGGGGATTTTTGGTGATCAGGTTTTCCTGAGGTAAAAGAGCCGGATTCTTGTGAAGGTCTCCTGGCTTGTAGTCTTTCCATTTCTATCTTGCTTGGAGGAACTGTCTTGATAACTTGGTTTTTATCTCTCTGGTCTCTGTCTGAGACTGAAGGTCTGTGGGAATCAGATCCATTGTCAGTGTCTTGACTTGATTGATTTTTGTTATCAAGACGTGAAACTGACGGTGGTACTACACCAGCACTCTGGGATCCTTTCAGAATGCTTTTAGGTTGACCCGGTGTTACCATCTGAAGAAATGAAGTATCCGACTGAAAGTTGTGCATCGGAGCTTCAGACGAAGTAATCTGGCCTTCCCTGTTCAATCCAACCCTGTTTAACAATTGTGGTTTCTCTGTAGTTACCTCATCGGCTTGACCTGCTTGCTCTTTTTGCTTTAATGTCTTAAGAGAGTCACTAAGTTTTGGGAAAAGGGAGTCAATCAGCGTTAACAAAGGTTTTTTCTGATTGTTGCCAGGTTGTTGCGTTTCTACAGGTGCAACAGGCTGTACAAGAGGCGGAGTGTCTGACGGAGGGGTGTCCACTCTTGGAGGAGTTTGTATTTCTGTCATCTCCTTAAGCCGACGGCCTTTGCTGAGAAGCTGTGCAAGGATATCAACTGCCGACACTGATTTACCATCCTATAAGAAAATGCAACGAGAAACAACTGTCAAATTTTGATCTTCTGTTAAAAAATTTTAGCAAATACAAATGCAATATAAATATAAACTACTCTGTATTTCTATAGGTAAAAGCATGTTTTGTAGCGATATTCGGCATAAAACAACGAGTAATATTTTCAAAATTGTTATACAAATTTTGGGTCAATTTTGAAACATTTTGAGTAGTCTTGAAGCCAAACATCACCATAAAACTTGCTATTATTTGTTTATAAAATATAGTTTATGGCAAATAACACCATTTTTGCAAATCTAAAGGAAATAGATGGCGTCTGATACCACAGTAACATAGTTCACATGTTTGTTTTCACTGAGTTGAATGAGTTATTTTGGCAACAATGAACTTTGACAAATCCTTGTTTATGAAGCTGTTGTTTTAAGCTTACATTTTGTGAAAGTGGTTATCTTCCCTAACCGTCAAGTTTTTCATTTCCAAAGTTTGCCAAAGGTCAGTTGAACGAAAAATTTGCAGCAAAGGACAGCATGAAACAACTTTGTCATTCAAACAAACATAATTTATACTAACAGCAGTTCGTCTCCATGGACATCATTACTTCAAACTTTTCAACTTGTGGAAGTTTAGTGAAAACTGAATGAAGTATACAAAGCAGAGGCCTTTAGACACTTGCTGCACTGCACAAATTGTTAAAAGATCAAGAGGTCGCATGAACGAGACATATGACAAGTATAATTCAACTTCACAGACTTGACCGAAAATCCAATGAAAAATCCGTAGCTGAAGCTCGCAGAAACTGCTTAAAAGCTTTTGACTAAAAATTGAAGTTCTTCAATCTTGTTTTTAATTTTCGCTTTTTCAGCTATGATAGACTACCATAGCAATTTTGAAATACCACTCTCAAGCGCTTGAAACACCACTACTTACCATAAATAGCAGTCCTCTAAGCAAATTTTAAAAATCAAAATTTAAGATTACTCTAGATTTTATTGAGGTATGTTATAAACATATCAATTGAACTCAAGTAGACATATAAGAAAGCATCTTTTTTCATTTTCCAACACACTCACCCAAAAAAATTGGTTATAATGCCGCGACCAGGGCTCAAACCCACGCCTCCTGGTTACTAGTCAGGGGTGGTAACCACTACCCCACTTGGACTCACCATGCTGGCAACATAGCTATTTATACGGGGTATAGAATTATCAGACATGGATGATTCTTCCTTGCAAAATAAAACGTGTATCTATTTCAACTGAACTCACCTGAGATTGTGCTGGTGATGAACTTGCAGCAGCTTCAAAGTCCTTCCCTTGGTTGGATGATGCATTTTTTGGCTTTTTCAAAATAGAAGAAGTCTGAATATGCTTCTCTGGGCCACTTTTAACACTAGATGATGGCACATTTGAAAGAAACGATTGATTGGTTTGTAGACCGTTTACATTAGGAGAGTTAGAGTGTGCACTTGATGAAGTAGCATCATCAAGATTTAGTTCAGGGGATCCTTCGGGAGATGGGGCAGAGCTATCGGACTGAGGTGAACCCCCTGCAGCTATGTACTTGCTATCATGTGTTTTATCAGCTGCCTGAGTCTGCACAGTGGTGCTTGGAAATTGTGTTGAAGTTGCTGTTGCCGAGGTCATAGCTCCCACACTCTCAGTTAAAGTCATTCGGTTCTGAAGGGCACCTAATGCAACAGCAGCTCCGGAAAGGCTAGGCTGCAGCACTCCCTGTGCATTACCAGGAACGCCCCCAGTAACTGTGACAGCACCAATTTGCTGCTGGTAAGGAATTGTGGGTATACCTGATCCTGTCATTAGTATAGGTGCAGGACCATTCTGAAGGGGAGCACTTATACCAATCATCTGTGTTACCCCAAATCCTGCCGAGGGAAACTGGACAGGCATTCCAATTCCAACAAAGTTTGGGGGTATTGGAGGAGGGACCAAGCCTGTTTGTGTGCCAAGAACTGCTGGTTGTGACGGTAACATAGAGGGGGTAGCAGCAACTTGTGCCGTGTCCTGATTTGGGGCCAGACTAGATTTAGGAGTGATCGCTAATTCAGCTGTAGTTTTAGATACTGTGACATTTGTGGTGTCGGATGTAACAGCAACTGAGGAAGGATCCAATGCCTGAAAAAAAATAGATTGAAAATATTAGTTCTTTAGGAAGATTCTATCATGACACTAACCATATTACCCCTATTTTGACACTACTCCAGGAATAGTTCTGTTCTGAGTATTTGGGTTCAGAATTCAACATGCATTCAACAAAAGAATAAGTTTTGAATACTTTCAGTGTAATTTAGAGCACTTACAGCTAGATAAAAAGCCCGAAATTTTCTAGCTAACACATTTAATGCAACTTGTGGGGAGGAACAATGGCCTAAAGCATTGTTTCAATTATTGACTCGATCCAGGTCCTAACTGGCTCGGGCACTTTTTAGTGCTAAATATTCAAAACTTTGCAAAATGCTTTGACTTTTCCAAACAGAAAAACTTTTTTCGAGATCATTTTCGTGAAGCTTTCTAGTCAAAATAAGGTTTATATGCCCTTTAATCCGTAAAAAAAAGTTCTCTTTTTGATTACAAAAAGTTTTTTGAAAGCTAGCTCAAAAGCTATGACAGTCTTGCTTTTGCATTGGTTAACTAAAAGGACTTGGTCCTATTGCTCGCCTTGCCATCTGAGCTGGAGGAGGTCTTGCTCGGTGTATTGTCTCTACTTGACTGCACTACAGAAGCGTCACTGTTCTCTGTCTTTTCTGCCTCAGAGTCAGAATCGTCTTCAATGTCCATGTCTGATACCTCAATGTTGTCAACTGTTGTATCTTTTAACTTTGTTTCTCCATCATCTTTTCTGCATTGAGACAAACATAAAACGTTTGTTAAACATCTTTCTACTTGTATGTCTGTCAAAACTGCCAATCAAATAACAATCTTTTAATCCTCATTAAAAGTTTATCAGTAAGTCTTCTCCTTACAGACTGGTTTTCAGAATGAAAATTCAATCAACCACCATATTTCCTGGATGAGATTTGAAATGAACTTTTCTATCGTTGCACAATGGTTTAGTTGTTAGTGGACGTTTTCAGTAGTTTCACAGTGGTCTGGTGGTTAATGGAAGCTTTCTGATAGTTTCACAGTAGTCTAGTTGTTTGCTAGAGTTTTTGGGGGCTTCACAGCGGTATGGTGGTTTATGGGAACTTTTTGATGGGTTCTGATAATTTCACGGCGTTTTGGTTAATGGAAGCTTTCTAATGATTTCACAATGGTCTGGTAGTTAATGGGAGCTTTCTGATGACTGCATAGTGGTCTGATGGTTAGTGGAAGATTTCTGATGGCTTAATAGTGGTCTGTTGGTTAATGGAAACTTTCTGATGGCTGC
>JANVCF010063336.1:0-24627 GCA_025388745.1 Hydrozoanthus gracilis
TACAAAATTCATATTACCTATCACCATACCACTTTACTTATGGTTACAAAGTTATTATCAATTTCTTCACCAATAATTATTATAATAATTATTATCACTGTCTGATGAGTGCGTGAGCACAAAACTCGGAGTAGCAGAAACCTTGTCTCTCTGTTTTCTCAATTTGTATAGTTAGCTCTACACTCTTTATATGTATTGAGCACTTTCTAACGGCATTAGCCCTTTCACCACAAGATTATCTTATCACATACTTAGTACAATATCTACATTGCAGATCGGAAAAATATAGAGCGTATCAGCGATCCATATCAATCACACGTCGTGATAACAAAAAGGGGCCAATCAGAACGTACGATTTCCATATCATCACGTATGATTGATATGAAACTTTCCCGCCGTTGAATCAGCTTGTCAATCTACTGTTTTTGTCCGCTGTGGAAACTATGTTTACTTCGCGCTAAGTATACGCTGCACTCACTCGTGAGATATTTTTTCAACATTTGTAGATAAAATTCGTATCTACGCGCGGCCATGTGATATACTCTATTTATTATATCATATCATATCAAATCATATCATATCATACAATATATCATATCAAATATCATATCATATCATGTATCATATCATATATCATATCATATCAAGTTTTAGAAGTACCTAAATCCGTCCATTTCTGTTCTGCTGTCACAAAATGGAGTGTACGCATATGGTGCACCGTCCAAGCTCATTTCGTTGAGCTGCTTGAGGTCAGTTCGTACAATCTATTGGGGGCAATCAAGCAGGGCGTTGTGTGTGAAACATCAAGAACTAGATTTTAACAATCCTTTTGTTCATACAGTGTTAAATATAAATAAACTAAAGTGCATTATTATCCTAGGTAAAAAATACAAGGCAACAAGATACTAGTTCTGACTAGCTCGTGACAGTCTTAAATCGCACCCCTATCTGGTTACAACTAAAACTAATAACTCCTTGCTTCTAAAGCCTTTTGCAGTTTCGAACACTTAAACCTTTCGAGGTTGAACTGCGCTACAATGGTTCAAGTCTCTCGTAAACTCTTAACATTTGCAGTTTCAAAGAAGATTCGAGTTTTCAACATTGAGCTATGAAATAACAACACTTTTGATAAACCTATCAAATACCTGGTAAACCCCAACACTTGCAGTTTCAAAGACGATTCGAAGTACCAATTTTAGTTTCACCGAAAATCAAAGTTATCGGGATAGTACTATTTTGAAATGATATGATTTTCGTGTATATAAAACAACCTTAAGTTAAGAAACAAAAATCTGTTTAACCAATAAATTCTGACCAATATATTAGGAAAAAAAGAAGTTAACGTTTAAAAATCAGTTTAGCAACGCACGGTTTCTTATCAAATTTTTCATTCCTTTTTTGTTCTCTTCGTCTCACAAAATCTAATTCACCTGGAAACAAACTGTAGATGTTTGAATTCTAGTTAAGATAAAACGGTAAGATCAGAAATTCCCACCAAATTTTTGGAGGGCTCAAGGCTACAGTAACATTCGTCGCATAAGTAAAACAAAATTGATAAGCTAGCGCCCTTGAAATCCAAAACTTTACTTGCTTAATCACAAAATCACAAACAAGGGTTTAAACATTGAACCCTTTCATCCCCAGACAGATTATCAACATCTTAATTCTCCTTACATAACATACATAAAAGTAAAACTTGAAAACAAAAATTTTTCTTAAATTTGTAATGTGAAAAATGTGGCTTCTTCTTTCAAGAATTTAGCTTCAAATTTGATGTATTAGGGCTGAAAGAGCCGGTTTCAACTTTTTAAAATTTTTTTAAAAAAGTGCACTTATAGTTACCAAATCTGCGTCAACAAAGATAATCCTGTTGAGGTTTAGAGGGAATAATACATCAAGGAACAGAATCTTGTATCTGGGAGAAAGGTATAAGTAAGCATGTTAATAAACAATGTAGATGATAACGATTAAAAAAACTTGACGCAAGCTTAATTCGGAAAAATTTGAGGCCCATATCTTTAAATAGTATTTGATCCCATGCTCCTCTAGTTACTGAGCTTAAATTTGCGTCAAGATTTTCTTCTAACAATAAATGAGCGGACAAACTTGCTTCATGTTTCTTCTTCTATTTTCTACGGATAGTTTGATTTTGGTTTTCTGAGCGCATGCAATTTTTCGAACTGGAAGAGTTCGAACGTTTCTTGTTGCAGGTTGATTCTATATCTAGGATATTCTCGTGGCTCTCAATACTACAAAAATGAACTTGTTCACGTTCACGTTCTATTTCAGAAAACGAAGGGTTGCATTCGTGCAGCAGTTTTATTCAATGTTCTTTTCTGGCCTCGTCAGCGTTGAGCTCCCGGTGACGAAGGCAAAGTTTTGTGAAGTTTTTCGTTTTTAACCTGTACTGCAAGAGGAAGGGCTTCCAAATGTGAACAGGAGAGCTAAAAACGCCTCGTAGAATAATAAAAATGGCACAATAAGTATGGTTACAACGCGAAGGTTTCTCCCATGGTTTATTCGTTGCCTTCCTTGTAGCTAGAAGAAAGGGCGAAATTCGCCAACTGAAAAGTCTTGCTCTAATAAGGTAATGATTAACTAGATACTTATGTCATTACAACCTCGTCCCGTTTTGGCGTAAAGTTTTTTGTCCAGTTTTTCCTGGATTGTAGTCGTGTTACACAAACTAACTCAAGATGGAGTTACCTACCCCCAGATAGTTCTCTGCTTCTCAGTCTGTGCATGAAGCCATCGAGGCCACTGATACTGGACTAGCTCGTACTCAAAACCGTATTCCTTTGCCATAACCGGCAAGAATGCCTGGGGAAGAAAAATTCGAGTGAACCTTAAGCCCACTACTGGATACAGTTTTTACGTAAAATGGGGGGTAAACTGAAAAACAGATAAACGAATTCCTGATCGTAGTTTAATAAACTGAAAGTAGTAAGTACAAAACAATACAGAAAAATTGCATAGTTTTGGCGGTGCAGTTCTATCAGCTACGTTCAAGCCAAGGGCAATAACATTTTAATAACGTGCTTTGTGAAAAACAAACACACGAAAAAACGTGAAAAACGTTTTTGTACGATACAAAAGATTCCACGGTTATCATGAGTGCAAAAGCGGAGTGTATTGCAGAGTTTTGAGTCTCGGAAGATAAGGCAAAGTGTATGTACTCCACTCTGCGTACTGTGAATGGTCTGATGATCCCAAAACTTGGTTGTACTAAAAAGGAAAAGGAAACAGCCAGAATTGCAGATGGAAGAGGCAAACTTTTCAAAATTTTTGGAACACGACTGAAACTTCTGCACTGAAAAAAACTGGTTTTACATAGACTTACTGGCATACCCAAGTTATAAATATGTCGCGTAAAGCGAGTCATAGGCGTAGTTTTTACAAATGTAGAGATATTGATGATATAAAGACTGGCATTTATCAAAAAAAACAATCAAGACCGTTTTTCTCAAGCCAGTAACATTGGGTTACTAGGTCTAATTGGTTAAGATGGTCACGGTAAAACAACTCCCGGTAGTTTAAAGTGGAGGGAGTTGCATGACGCTGTAGACTTTCACCAGAGCAGGGTCCAACAAACGGCTGGACCATAGTAAGATAGAAAGCACGACGGGTTTTTGTATCAAAGCCTCTAAGGATGTCACGGCGTAGGAATCCAAGCATGCAACAGCCCCTGGCCGCCGAATGTTGGTCGTTTGAGGTCTGATGTTATGATCACGCCGAGATCCTTTTGGAAGGTAACTTGTTTGATGGATACCTTATTTAGTTTATACTGGTGCTGGATGGGACTTTTCTTACAAGTGACTGTGAGGATTTCGAACTTGCTTGCATTGAAGCAAAGGCGCCTGTTTTTTGAAAATCTAATTTCGATAGGCACTTCCAATTTAAATCATTTACTATTTCTTGTAGCAAGTTCTTCTACCCAAGTGTAAATAAAATTGCTTCAAATAAGGTCTTTAGATGTTAAACTTACTGTGAATGTTGGGGATAAAAAGTTCTTCAAGAACCAAAACTTAACCGGGCTCTTAGTGTGTCTTAGGACGCTGATCATCATTATTCTAGAAGGAAAAAGATGTTAATGTTAGTCTCATCATTTTTGCTGCTATAATAATTTCGACCAAAAACGGATCTACTACAGTTCGATCTTTTTCTAGTCAGGTATACGTACGCACCTCATAAATCGTTCATACAGATGACCTGAAGCGACAGAGAATATGTTTATTGTTTCATCAACAGCCGGTTTCTTCTTTTTGTCACTGCTGACAATGCTGCAAAACACGAAAATAAAAAAGAATAAGCTTAGGGGTTGAACTAAATGTGTGGAACCATAAAAACTATCATTTGCCAAAGCAAAAATTTATTAGAACATCCCGTCATTGTTATTTCTTATTTGTAACTTATAACTGCCTATATTGGTTTATTGGAATTACTAAAAGTATTATTAGTGTAGAAATCTCACGTCTAATTCGATGATCGTAGCTCAGTACCATCGTCCTCATTTTTTATCTCTTGATCCCTGATCTTAAGCAAACCTTCACGTGTCCTCGACTAATAATACTTAGTAAAAAACGTTTTTCGTTTACTTTTCAAGGGCAGCCATAACTCTAAATATACACATCTATTTTAAAAAAAGGTGAAGTCGAGGGACTACAAAGTACACGTTGCTCAATTATAAACTTGGAAGTGTGTAATCTTTTTTTACTTCGAAATAGATTCCCACAGTCCACCGGAAGCGTCATCTCCATCGTCTGATAACAGATCTGCTCGTTCCATGCCTGGTTTCCGTTTTACCTAGAACGAACAGCTATAAATGAGCAAGGTAACAAGGGGCGGAAATGAACAAAGAAGAGTTTTTCGCGAGGTGTGAGACGTGTAAGCGCTTTTGTTATATGTTTTTCCACATTCTGCTTTTATTTGAACTGCTTATTTCTTCGTGAATATGTATTCCGTAATTTCGACCAGATGCCTAAAGCATAAAAAACTTTGCTCCCTCTAAAAATGTAAAGTTTGGCTCTAGCTGTGACTGTCGAGCAATATAAACCTTGATGTTTAGGACAGTTTATTCACAACAGTAGATATATTCTTATGTAAATTTTTTGCGGATTTCTTTGGAAACTCCAAATAGTCCTCGAATTCAAACATAAAGTAAAACAATTATTAGTACATAATTAGTTAAGGGGACTATCCGTGGAGTTGCTGAGAAAACTAAAAAGATATTGAGGAATTTAATACACAATAAGGATAGTACTAGAGAGAAGTCACACAACTGGTAACACTCTTATTGACGCCACTAAACCATAATCAGGGAGGATGGTGGTATGGGACTGGGGGGGGGGATTTGGATGTGGATCAAGCACGCTCGTGACACGTAGTGTTCAGAAGCTACATAAGAAGATACTACACAGTTACTGTAGAAGTAAGATACCACACACATCGAGGTAGCCACTATTTCGTTACTGAACCAACCTTTGTTTTCATTAGTTTCCCAGTAAAGCTATCGACATTTACGGTAAAGTTTCCAGACTCCCCTTGTCGTTGGCCGCCAGTCAGACTAAGAATAAATAATGTCAACGACCACTTATCAACAAAATCAAACACAAGTTATACCTATTTAAGACTGATAATAAATAATGTCAATGACTACTTATCAACAAAATCAAACACAAGTTATACCTATTTAAGACTGATAATAAATAATGTCAATGATTACTTATCAACAAAATCAAACACAAGTTATACCTATTTAAGACTGATAATAAATAATGTCAATGATTACTTATCAACAAAATCAAACACAAGTTATACCTATTAGAGTATGAGGTTACTTTACCTCATCACCCAAACAGCTCCACGCTAAAGGATGGGTTAATTGAATTCGTAACCTCTTTGACTCCACGCTAAACGAAGGGTTAATTGAATTCGTAATCTCTTTTACTCCGTGCTAGAGGAAGGTTTAATTGTCCCGTAGACTTTTCTCAAAAGTGGCATTGACTTTAAATTCTTTTGTGTGGTTTCACTAGCCTCGTGCTTTAGTTAAACGTTCACAAGAATATGTTACCTAAAGCAAGGCTGTTTTGAATGCACACAAAAGAAACTTAAATCGTCTATAGTCGAGCACCAGACATGCACCGTCTTTATACTTTCTATTCAAACTAATATTTATATTCACAAAAAATGTCCTAACGTAACCAGTCGTTTCGATTATACCATTTACTAATAATTGCTTCACATACATACACAGTTTTTTTCTTAAGCAAAACAAAATATTCTAAGGTATTATCGGCCAATATAAATATTTTAAAAAATTTTGCTTTGTTTCGAGTTTACCTCTCAATGTCATAAATTTTTGAGGACTGTCCATCTCGTAACTGAAGAACCCATGCACCGGGGTAAGCTTTAAGCTGAAAATAGCCCTAAAAAAGAAAACACTGGTGAATTAGGAGGCCGGTCTCGCGTACAAAGGAAGCTTTCAGTTGGAAACAACCTTTTAACTGACGACATTAAAGTAGCTTAAAGAGCTTTCGGCTGGAATAAGCCCTTTCGCGGATAGAGATAAAAGGAATCTATTTACCCGTCTCAAACACAGGAGTAACCGATCAGTTGTAAGAATCTACAGAACTAACGGTACTTGGGAGATACGGATGTACTTCCTTGCAGCAAGGTCAGCTTTCAGCATGAATATACCTCACAAATGATGGACACTAGTAAAATACGAATGGTATTGCACGCACCTGGATAAGTTTTCTATTGATACAAAACCCTACAAAGAAAGGACACTGGGCGGAGGGTATCGCATACACCAGGTATGTTTTCTGTTTAAATAAACCCTGCAAAGAATGGACACTGGGCGGAGGGTATCGCATACACCAGGGTATATTTTCTGTTTAAATAAACCCTGCAAAGAATGGACACTAGGACATGGCACAAAACAGGAAGTTAACCCTACGAAACGATTGAAGCGACTATGCAACAAAAATTCGTTTGGAAACTTAATTTTCCTTTTTTTTGAGATTATAACCGTGGTTAACCACCCATATGTACAATATTTTCAATCTTGCAAACTTTGTTATTTTTATTCATTGTGCTGACTTACGAGGTTTGCCATTACAATGGTATCAAACATGGCAGGTTTTGACCTGGTCCCTAAAGTGAACTGAAGACCCCGTGGTGGCTGGCCGGTAAGGACGTCTGCACAGTGCCCTGGAACGCAGTGTACAAGACTTTATCACAGGGCGTAAATACAAAACTACGTTCCACTACTTATCTAACGATAGAAATTGAAAACATTTTCTACAATATAAGTGGTTGTTATTGCTAAATCTAAAAATGCACAAAAACGGCTTTAATCTGATAAAGTTAAAGATTTTAAAAACAAGCAACTGTAAGAGCGCTGCAAAAGGAGCATTTCAGTCTATTCACAGATACTGCTATAATAGCTAACTGTCCGACAACTTAAAGTCCCTTTCAAGCTTATATTTTTAAGTTCCAGATGAAAAGTAGAATCCTTTAATAATAATAATTTTCGAAAATAAAACCTTTTCTCGCTGTTCCTGTTACATTTTTTAGACTTGAAGCGTGCAATGATGACGTTGCAGGAGGCATATGACGTAGCACGAGGCATAAAGCAGAAACAATCTTTATTATCTTAAAAAACTCAATTCTAGCTACAATTGTCACATTGTTATAACTTTGATCAATGAAATATTCCCTTGAAAATGTTTGAAATAAAAATTTTGACATTTTTTTAACAGAAATGAATATTTTAAAACAAAAACCACATAACTCACTGCTGCTACGTCACAGGTTACCAGTCGCGGGCGATCTTTTTTTTTTATTATAATTAAAAAGCATATTTAGGCGTGAAAATTTTCTTTGATTATTCGAATTTTGAGTGACAATGTTCAGTTTTAATCTAAAAAGTTAAAAAATTAAGCTTGATAGGGAGACTTTAAAAGTTGCCTAGTTTTAAATCATTACCAATCAGGTATTGACGTTTTTATAGCCAGCCCTTCGTGGAAACATATTATTGCAACTTGTAGGTTTCAAACAACTTATCATGTCGATCAAAGATTAGCTATTGTACTCACTCGCCGATGCACTAAACAACTTCTTAAAAATCAGTTTAGTGATACTGCTACAGTGTTTTACTTTTACCTTCAATAAAAATGTATTCGAGCTCAAAACTTGCATGGACTCCTTGTTCAGCCTGCAAACGAACACATATTGTGAAATAATAAACATTACTAGAGATAGCAGGAAACAATTTTTTTCCTTTTTAGATCACTAGAATGTCTGATACAACGGTTCATGATAACGAATTTCAGATACGGTCGAACTACCAGATATAGCGCATTAAATTAAAGAATATTAAAAACGATTTAAGTATGAAGTACTACTGGAACTAATTTGTACTGGAATGTCTAAAGGAAACTACTTTGTACTGTGGTATCTCATGGAAACTACTTTGTACTGGATGGAAACTACTTAGTACCGGAACGTCTAATGAACACACTTTGGCCTAAAATGTGTCATGGATACTACTTCGTACTGGAACGTCTAATGGAAACTAATTTGTACTGGAATGTCTAATTGAAATAACTTAGTACTGTGGTATCTCATGGAAACTACTTAGTACCGGAACGTCTAATGAACAACCTTTGACCTGAAATGTCTACTGGATACTACTTTGTACTGGAATGTCTAATGGAAACATTTAGTACTGTAGTATCTTATGGAAACTACTTTGTACTGGATGGAAACTACGTAGTACACTTCTACCTGAAATGTCTGGTGGAAACTACTTTGCACCGGAATATCTAATGGAAACTACTTTGCACTGGAATGTCTTTCGGAAACTACTTTGTACTGGAATGTCTAATGGAATTGTTATGGACTGGAACGTCTTATCTAAACTACTTTGTACTGGAATATCTAGTCTAAAGTAAATGGTTGTATATAGAAATCTATATCGCAGCTAACTTTACATTTCATAAAAGTTTTAGTTTCAGGTCAAAGCTTCGGTCATCTCGTGCACCAAACCAAGAGGGGTTTTGTAGGCCACTTTGGCAGCTCATTATTTGAGTTTCCATGTGTAGTTTGAGCTTAACAGTTCCTCGAAGGATTATCAGAAACATCTGTAACCTCAGAGCTAGAACGAAATATTTTGAGCGAAGAGGGCAACTCTACCCTCTTACAAATTATTTGGAACAAAATCAACAGGTCTACTGATACAAGAGCTAGGTTCAACAAAAAAAACCCAAAGACGTTACATACTTCTTGCAGACGGATGTTATCAAGGTCATAAGGAGACCGCACTGCTTCAACCATCCAGCCAAGAGGCGTATCCATACTCATTGTGAGGAGTGGAGTCTGGGGCATATTCTCAAACAAAGCTAAGGAACCTGGGTTAGAGAAACCTTCATTATCAAACGTAAGCTGTGGCTCCAGTACATAACGATAGAACCTATTCAATGGCAACTCCGAGTGTTTCTGACGACAGTTCATCAGCACGCGTATGTTGACATCTGTTACGTTTTGGAGGACCTAGCAGAGAAAATTTGTATTATCATTAACAACAGCTCGTTCACACGAATTTCAAAGTACGAAAAAAAGTTTAAAACGCCTTACCTAAGGCTATTCTAAAGCAAAAGTAAGCTAAAATGGTAAAATATATATAACCTAGTTACGAGCTTTCAAGCAATTCATCAATAGTCAAAAATACTAGGCTTTTTGGCTCACTTATTTCATCTGCAAAAAAGATACATTGAAAACAAAGTATTGCCTACCATAAGGATTGGTGCCAGGCGCTGAGCATCTGAAAAAGAAGTAATCCAGTGGAACAGATCAAAAGCATTTTAAAAATAGTTTATACTTTTCAGTAAAAAAACCTAACTTAAATTCAGTGGAAAATGTAGGAAGCTTTCAATAGGACGTGTAAATAGCACTTGATTGGTCGAATTAATAGCATCCAATGGATCTGGTTCAATGGAAAATGTAAGCATTCATTATATCGAGTTATAAGCAATTACAGAAGCAGATAATCGACACTCTGTCGAAGGCATTCAATGCGACAGGTTATACAGTTAAAAAGCAAAACACCAGTCTGGTTAAGACATAAACAGATTGTATTGGAACTAGTTTAGCTAAAACAAGTAACTCCTAGCTCTGCAGAAATTCTGCTTCCTCAAGAAAACGGTGGCTTTTTTACTGCCCAAACAATTTGTTGGTGATTCCTTTGTTATTTTTGTGTTTTATAGAGATCATTCTAGAGAATACTTGATAACTTAAACTTGATAAATCGCACTCAATACCATACGTAAACTCATTCTAACTGAACAGAAAAGTGCTTAAACGGAACATATCAATGGTGTACGTAAAAAGAAAAATTGTTTTCAGACAAACATGCAGGTAAATTGAGTTTATAGGAAAGCGTAGATAAGATTTATAGTTTAAAAGAAACTAAATAATGAACCATAGCAATGTACCGTAAAGATCGTAAAGAAATCTGGTTTTGTCGTTATTAATCAAAGGGTAAAATAAAAGATTTAAACCAAATAATCTTGATTAACAACAAGACAAGTGAAGTGATCACAAAGATCATACAACATGTATTTCTTAGCTCAGTTGATAGAGCACTCAGAAACTGAGGACATGGGCGGGTTCGAAACAAACGTTTGAAATCATTTGCCCCATTGGGCAACTGCTATACAAGATTTAGTTGTCCCTAAAAAATGTGCTTGCCCTGTTTTAAAAAGTAGTTGTCCAGATTTGCAATAAAAACTGTGTACAATTATGAAAACAGATTCAACATCTTTCTGCACATCCTTTCACGAAGTGTACCGTTGACACAACATGACACATACACGATTTTCTCCCAAACAACCATCGAGTAGCAGCGACTATCAAGGTGTTTAACAACATTCAAATGGCAATTTTTCTTGGTTTTCTCTTATTTATTCTTTCTCGGAGTTAAAACTGATTTACTTGACATTTCTATTTTTGCTCCTACAGTCCCAGCATTTGCACGTTTTCACGCAACATTTTCGGGCTTATCTTTCGCAGTTGCTCAATCATGCGAGCTAATACTTCGTAACTTGGTAAAAGCATACCTTTTGTGAGAGGATCCAAAATAGCTACCACATCAAATTTGACATCGCTGTCACTCTTTACACTCAACATGCTGGGTAACACAAACAATAATCAGTGTAACAGTCGTCGTTAGTTTTTGGATCTTGTCTCATTTGGGTGTCTTATACAATCTTACACACGACCACAAATAATGTTATCTAGATTTGGAGAGTTAGACCTTGCACAAAAATGCGAGAAGATCGAGGGTAACAAACTCAAAGTGCATCAAGCTATTTTTCTTAAACAGTTAAAACATTTATCAAAAGCATCATATTTTCAAGTTTAGATACATCTTCTTTATCACTGACGATGTTCAACCCCTATCCCCAGGGGGAGGGTCACCTTTACATATTCTCAGAGACCTTTGTCAAAAGTCAATCCCTGGGGCAACGTTAACACATGGTTTAAATGGAAAATTAAAACCCATTTCACAGGGCATCAAAAATAGAATATAAAGCCACAACATATTTTGTCTCATACTGGTATAAGATTAAACATATCATGATTAGATTCAATTCAATTAAGCTTAAACTAAACTAAGATTAGATTTAATTAAGATCAGATTATGTCTACACCCAAGAAGAAATATTCGAAACCATATAATTCCGTTCTCCTACAAAAACTAGTCTAGAAAATTAAAGATGAAGAACCCATCTTTTGTCACCCATTCAACCCTAATACAATTACATTACAGTTCACATTGAATTAAGAATAAGATTCCATAATTTCGGGCCAACGTAACGCAATAAGTTCAGATCATAAGTAGTTGATTTTGGCTTTGAACGCGAGTGTGTGTGGTCTTCTCTTAGATTATATTTAACCTTTTCTTGTGCTATCAGATCTTGGAGATTTTGGAGCTGAATAATTATGTAGTGCAATGATAAGTCTTTGTTCTTTTAGTGACGTAGACTTAGTACCTTTGGCAGATTTTATGTACCTGTGTTCACTGCTTTTGTATTTTAATTCACTTCTTTGCTTTTTCTGTCGACCAAGAAGTACAGAAGAGGCCTTCATTATGATATTACTCCGGAACTCACTGGAGGAAAATAAAAAAGGTATAACTTAACTGTTACAGAGTTGCCACTGATGTTGCACGACAATTCCATGATAAATTACAAAGAAACAACAGCCTTAACACAATGGGCCTACAGACTTCACGTGTATTATACTAAATAACATATTTGCTATTTTTCACTTCTCCTTGATGATCTGAAGTTTCCACAACCAAAATTATAAAATAACTTAGTTTTTCTGGGGTTAATAACGAGTTAAAGAAACACCCTGGAGGCCTCCTGTTCCATCCTCTGTAAAAAAATGTGTGTTTTTAGTTTTTCTGGTCAATGCATCTGTAGCAAACGTAAAACGGAGCACTGACTGGGGGAGGAGAAAATGGATGCAAGCGTCAGATTCCATGGAAACAAGCACTGCCAGGAAACTGAACAACGCTATCTTCACCTTCTAAAGTTCTATTACTCTCAGTTTGTAAAGCTTTCTAGTTTTTTTCGAGTGCACGTGATTACTAACTTTTCTAAATGGTCCCCTCCAAAACTAATACCAAAGCCTGATTAATACGGACGTACCTTGTATCATCGTCCGCAGATAAGTTTGCAAACACCATATCATCTATCTAGGTTATGATAATAACAGTAAAATTCATAACAATGAAAACAAGAACAAAATGAGAGTAAAACATTTGTCTTTGTATTATAGATTCATTACTTGAAATAAGTTTTCTATAACACACTAAAAACATCAGAAAATATGTTGAAAAGCTCCAATTAACAAACCTTAACAAACCCATAACGTTACAAGGGTTTATTACTTCTAGTTTTAAAAAGAACAATTTTTTAAAAGGAGTCAGAAGATGGACCACATACTATGAATGTTTTCAGCTCAATTTTAATAGTATAATAGTAAGACAATTTTAATAGTAAGACGAATTTGAAAATTCAGGCCTGGACAAAGCTGAGTTGATGACTTTTCCGTTCTGGTAGTCTTGATGCTTTCCTGAAACTGAGTCTTTCAAACTTTACCTGCCACCATCTCCATAACTACTCCTCTAATCTCCACAGTGGCCGCAATGTGTGGCCTATCTAACACCACTTTTGCCCCCTAACCTGTCTGTCTAATGGTAACTGTTCCGATTTTCTCCAAACCTCCTCAATGGTGACTTTGTCTGTCCAATGGATCTTTAGAATCCTGCGCAGGCAATGGTTTAGGTATGTCTGTAGCTTCCTCCTGGTCCATGTCTCTGCTCCATATAACAAGACTGACTTCACATTTGAGTTCAATATTCGTAACTTTGTTGCTGATGATATCACAGAAAAGCTTGGCGTCTGCGTCTGTCCCTCCGGTTGTGTCAAGTATGTTTCCCAGGCAAATAAAGGAATCCACCTCATCGATGTCTGATCCGTTCACGCTGATCTTACCGGTAGCAACAGAATTCACTTTTACGACCTTAGTTTTCTTGTTACTGATAAGAAGACCAGCTTTCTTTGAAGTTTCTGCTAGGATGTTGGTTTTACTCTTTGAATTGGCATGGCCATTAGGTAATCTTGTAAAAATTCCAATTACTGATACTCACACCTCCTGTGTTCAGAAGCGAATCTTCAAAGGGCTTAGAGAGAGAGAGTTTTCACCTTTCCACATCATCCGATCAGTGATTTCTGAATACGAGACCTTAATCTTAGGGTACCTAGCCAGTCTGCAGTTTGTCAGAGCTCTAACCGGGAGCCTGGCCAGTAAGATTGATTATAACAGACTGTTATCAAAACAAGGATCACCTGGTTAAGCAGACCACCCTTGAACGACTTTTGGATCTTTACCACCTTCGTAGTTAGGACTATCATTACCAGTTACTGTCTCATCCTTTATTACTGTCATGAAGACATGAATAATTTAAGCTAACTTTCTGATAGTTAGTGCTTACCTTGTTGCGAACTTTTCTAGCGTACACATCCATATCTAAATCTTCTAACAACTGGAAGTCTTGTTCAGTAAAAACATTGTTTTTTTTTAAAGGACCAAGTACCTGAAAAGTAATAGCAACGAACTGTATTAATCATTTAAAAAAAAAACAAATCAAATCCATCTTTAAACACCCGTATGCTTTGATCCCTGGAATTTTGAGGTACTTAGACTTTGACTCCTGTTATCTTTTACGTGAGTTAAGCACAATTTTTCTTTTTTTATCCTCTATTACTTGTTTGTTACGAGACTAGCGCAGTCAAACACCTCAAAAACTCTTCAATTTTGGAAATAGAACGAACAAAGAACTAGACTATCCAATGTTATGTCATTGGAGTTCAAACAAAACAACCAGAACTTTTAGGCTTTTGGGCCAAAAGTAATGCGGACTTTTCCCCCTCAAATATGTTTTCGAGATTAAGCACTCTTTCTTCACGATACTTAAGTTAACGGCCGAATCACGTAATACTAGCAAAAGGCAAAACAACTTAGTCAAGTTAAAAGGGTATAGATTGGTAACCAGTTAAACAGTTTGTTTGGTAGAATAAACTGTGAGTAAAAGTGATGATTACGGACGCCTACCCTTCCATTGGTTATCACAGCATTTTCTCCTGGAGACAACTTAAGGACTGTCTTGCAAAAGAGTTGATGAGAATGTATTGTTTCTGAGAGCCTCTTCTCGTCTTTGAGACTGGCTTCAATGCTCTCGACTTTCAACCCCTACAAGAAAAGTTGAACTATTGTCATGATAATCTCTGCACTGCACAGAAATTCTCTTTGATATTTCTGTTGCAAGCAAGCTGTTTACAAGCCTTTTACAATCAATGAATATTATTACATAAAATTATATTCATTGGAATTTTATTACCGCTTCGTTTGGTATCCAATATTCTTTGACAAGAGCTTTTGCAGGAAATCAAGCAGCTCTCACGAGTATTCTTTGGAGTCAAGGCATTGTCAGTCAACCCTTTTCAACGTGTTTCACATTTCTCACTATTTCATGGCAGTCGAATCACCGTTCTGGAGTGTGCTGCAACTACCCCATTTAAAACAGTTTTCTGCAGATATCTGGCATGGTATACTTTTGGAACCTAAAACAATGTCAGTCAACCTACTTACCTATATACTTCACTGTTTCATACGTTGCTCCCGAATCCATTGCAACTAATGCGCTTGAAATACATATTTTTCTTCTCAGAAACCTAGCTGTTTAAATGCTGTACAATCTTAAGCAACCTTAAACAATTTTGGTCGACCTTCTTCCTTCAACACCTCGCTACTTTATTACACGTAATGCATTACTTTAAAAAAACAGCACTTCTGGTGCAGCGTAGTTAACCTAGAATGACTGTACTCGATTTCTTACCTTAAAACTTCTAACCATGTCCATGATAGCCTTTGCATCATTCAGGAGTTTACTGAAGTCATTCTCACTGTCAAGAAGTTTTTCTAGGAAACTAAGTGTAGCTGGTGTTGTAAATTGTTTGGAATCAAGGACTGCTTCAATGGCTTGTGATATCAAACATCTTTCAGGCTGCTTAGTAGAGTTTGAAATACTTGGGTTGTGGAGGATTCCAACTCGCACACTTGTTGACGATTTCTGAGATGAAAACACAAAACAACAAAATTTGAGATCTATTTGTCCTAAACGCCAAGTTCCATAGTGACATAAAGCAACACCAAATGGAATCACATTTCGGATTTTTCTTATCAAGGATAATAATGCTGTACTTACATTTCTTACATCTCTCTACATATCATGAAATACTTTTCGGGAATCGAGGGCAGCTTTCAACAAGAAAATAGCTCACATGAGGTTAACCTTCTGCATTCTTACCATTTGACGGAGAGCAGCCAGAAGTAACGACCTTCCCTCCTGTGATGAGAGGTTCACCACAACCCAGCTGGTGATAGGCTTTAAGCTGAGCTCTTCTAAAAGAGAAACAGAAATCAATGACCTTTTTTGTATTTGGAGTACAGATGTGTTTGCGAATGCTGACCGATCGATGATCTGAACAGAATCATGGGAGAGTGCGTGAGCTCTGACTGGCTGATGTTATAAACAGAACCCAGTTAGGGTTCGTCCTCTTCACTCTGGGGTACTAAATGTTGTTAAGATGGGCCAAAAAGCGCGTTTTCTTTTTTAACGGGACAACTGTTTCCTGAGCACTTAACCCGGGTTAGGGTTTCAACTCTTACAGAGACTTAATCAAATTTTGGAATTGATAAGTAAGTAAGTTTTTCCGAAGAAAACCTAAACAATATTTTGAAAGAACCGTAAAGCTTTCCTTAGACGCGAGCTTACTGCTCAAATCTGGCTTCAATCAGGGTTAAAGTTTACCATCCTTAGAACAACCTGGCCTAAGAGGCTAATTCCGAGTCTTGAACCATTTTGTTATCATACCACTTTCTAATCATAAACTGCTGTGTATCAACTAACCTCCTTTCTTTGTGAAGTATTTCATCTTCTTGTTGATAACTGAGATCATCTGATCACTTTCGAGTTTGGCAAACGTATCCACATTGTCGACATCTATGTCTTCTTTTTTTAGGAAACAAATTCAAAATTAGTAATTTCTTACCATTGCTCTGAAGAACAAGGACAGAATTAACATATTCAGTATTTTTAAACTACAAAAACATATACAGTTTCTTTGTTTAGCGTTCTAGCATGTCTGAAAAGGTCCATTTGAAAAATAAAAAGCTGCTGTAAGACTTCACCTTAAACTATGCTGTAACACATCTAAAATATTATTTTTACCCAAAATATATATTACTTTCCTGCAGTGGTAAAAAGCAGTGTGTAACGATTCTGGGATAAAACAACACTGTAATAGTTCAGAACTATTCATACGCTGACATCACCTGATTTGTGTTCATCGCCAGTAAGGTCGATGAGTCGATTATCTACACTCTGTATGACATGGTTCAGCCTTTTCACCACGTTTGGTTTGGACATTATATGATCGAGAACATTCTGGAACGGCTGCAGCTGACCCTATAAACAAACTGTTGTTCAGAACTTCAATTCCAAATGAGATGACATTAACTCTGACGCCAACACAAAACCCTTGGTAACTGAGAAGAAAGAAGCTTACGAGTCTAGTGTTGATTTTGTTTAAGACCAAAGGGTGGAGTTCCAGTTTTCAATTTGAAGGTAAAGTGTTTGTTTTGGATTGCATCTTGATAATATGACAAGAATTCTCAAGAAAAAAATAAGATAAGTTAATTCGCCTAACCAAGAAACAAGGATGACAAACGTTTGGAAGGCTGAGGCTAAAATCAAAGACAACATAGGCTTGCTGAGCATAATCACTTACCACATAAACAGCATGCTGAAGAGGACCAGTCTGCATCAAAAGCTCTCTGGTGACAGCTTCATCCAGAATTTCAAACTGCAACAGATTAATTCAAAATAATTCTCTAATGAGCCCAATAGAGAAACGAGAGAGATCTTTCCCAAAAACTATGTGTGGAGCATGGAACCAATTCCTTCCAACCCAGCTATTGCATCTTAATAGCAACTCGACTAACACGGAAGGCTTTACATTTAAGCTCTGGACAGAAAAAACTTAACAGTCTTGATAAGGAAATTAAAAGAAAAAGGGCAAAGTTGCTTACCTCATCGTTTTTGATGGGAACTCCGTTGACTAGAACCTGTGGGAGAGCCTTAAATCCTGTCTTGTCGTAGAAACGTTTTGATGCCTAAAGTACACAATTTTTAACGGTAAATCGTTAAAACTCAAGGAAAAACTGATGAAAAACACAAGCGATGGCCATTAGATTTAAAGCATGACACTGAATACTAACATTAACTGAGAGTTGGAGAACGAGCCTTGATAGCCTAAAATGGGTTGGGTAGAGAAGAGAAGCAACTTGTTGGAGTTTGGGATAAATTTGACCTTAAAACTGAAATTAGAATACACGCAAAACAATTACAAATTTAATATATGAGAAATCAAGTCTAGAAATCAGGTCTGAGTTATGACATAAATAAAAACAAACCATATACCTTTCTCCATTCATCGTACTCTGAGTCTGACCCAAACACATCTTCAGCATCATCCTTAGAGTACAACGCCACAAACTTGTCGTACACCTGCTTTGCTGTCGGAGTTTCTGGGTGAACTTGGTAAAGCTGAAAAGGAAAACATAAAGAAATCTTATGAGGTACAGAAAAAACCCGCGTATACGAAGCTTAGGTGTAAAAGCCTGTTATGCTAAAAGTCTCATTAAAAATCCCTTTTTCATAAGAATCTAGTAAGATTAAATTTTCCAATAGGTTCTTAATTTCATTTTGTAAATCCAGAGATATTGATATGTCTCATATTTTTCATCTTCAGACAGGGTAATTGTAATTGATAAGTTTAGATATTGGGACATTTTCGCTTTTCTAAAAGCCTTAAAAGTAGCCCAAAACTCCACTAAACACTAATTCTATAAAACACTAGTTTGACTAAATTGGAAATATTTAAGTACTTAAACCCGGGTTTTTATTGTACTGCTACAAAACCATTATGTTTCTGCTTTGATGATACAAGTGACCTACGATGTTGACGTGAGAACAGGACAATTTCACTTGAATTGGATATGAAATTTAAAGGGAACCTCACAAAGTCACATCAGTATTTAGTTAAAATGTTGTCTGTGCCCCACTGTGTTGGTAAAGTGAGTAAAAACAGTTGAAAAGCACAATTTTGCCTTTTTTTCTCAACCAGAAGTGTTTTTGCTTCGATGATACACGTGACCTATGACGTAGACATGAGAACTCAAGTGCACAAGTTTGAAGCCATGAGTGCAGACTAAGTCCTTTCACAGTGTTTGAGTAACCATTGGACCTACACCTATGAACCGTGATTGAAAATAGTTGAAAGTGTTTTACAAGCAAGTAGTGCAGCGCCGAATTCTCAATTCTCATTTCATTCTCATTTGTTGACTTTTTATCGTTGTTGTGGCAAATACCGCATAACTTCTAAAAAGGTTGCTTTTATGGTATGAATAACATTTTCCACTTTAGCACTTTAGAGATTCCCTTTAAGCCGATTTTTCAGGAATTCTCGTGATCTTTTGAATCAAATTCAAGGTTTCTGCTAAACCTAATCCTGATTGTTATTCAACCATCAACGAGCTAAACCATACCTGAACCAAGAAATCTAAAGCTTTGCGTGGCTCTTTCTCTGAACTGATAAAACTGACTGCTCTTGCAATTGCTACTGCTGCATCTGCCTTTGCATCAGCGTCCTTGGGTGCGTTTGTTACAAGCACAAGGCCAAGCCTACAGCAGTTGAGGAATTAATTAAAGGGGATTATATGGCAAACCAAAATATAGTTTTACTAGTGGGAAAGAAACAGCTGGGATAATTATCATCACCACCCTCGTTAACAGTGTCATTACCACTCTATTTTCACTATAATCATAACATTTTTTTCTACCATTACAATCATTACCACCACCACCCTCACTTCCACCATCAATAAACTATTTTCACCTTAATTACCAGTATCAACATGATCATCACCACCACAATTATCATCATCATACTATTTTTACCAGAATCGTCTCTATCACCAACAACATTGCTCCTGTACCACCATTATCATCATACCATTTTTACCAGCATCACCACCATTTCCGTTTTATAACATTTTTACCATAAATACAACCATCAAATCATTACAAACCCCAACACTACTAGCTTTTCATACTATTCTTATAATTACCACAATTATAAGAATTACCAACACCATTACTATCATACTACCTTTATCGCTAACATAACGGCCTTTACAACCACCACACCATTTTACCACCATCTTCACCTCCATCATTGTACTATCAGTTTTACCATAATCATTATTCCGCTACCACCATAACCATTTACTCCTAAAGTCGACTGCTCGAAAAAAATTCATAGTTATTCACATGAAAAGAACTCTTAACACTCTTGATTACTGGTTAGATACTCTACTCACTCAGCTATGGTTTCGGGTTTGACTCTCGTTAGTGACGCAGAATTTTGTTCTGAGCATTCAACTTGTGAAGCTTTTTCTTTCTAACTTTTTACCAAGTTGCAAATTACCATAATTTGAGGTTTACTCTTTACCATTATTAAAGTCATAACCACCACCATCCCATCTGTTACCATACCATATTATTTTGACAGTAATCACAATAACTATCTCAACATGACCAATACTATGTTGAGGAAATTGGCAGAGGTTTTAACACTTGAAAAAAAGAACATCTGAGAAACATCAAAACTGGGGCTAGGGGTTCGAGATGATTACACCTGGTCCTACAACCACACCATTGATTTTGAAAATGTGTCAATTATTGACAAAGGCTCTTTTAGAGCAAGAAAAACATGTGGCATACCAGAGTGACACCTAACACTGATAATAATTCTTGCCTGTTACCTGGGCAATATGACATTCCTTTTAACAAATATTCATAATTATTTACATTTACATTTAGTTTTTAATCAATTTTTTTCATTGCTTCTTATCATTCTTTTTACCCATTGAAGACTGCAGTTCGGGCAGGCAAAAGCTCATTGTTTTAATCTTTTTAGCCAACACTGTTTGGCTTTTCAAAAATAAACTCGCAAGGTACAGAAGACAAAAGACAAGAGAAGGTTCAAAACCATCTGCTCTCAAAATAATTCGGTAGACTCAACAACCTAGCTGTTCACATCAGAAACATGCACTTATCACTAATATTATAAAAGACATTTGTTGATTTGAAAGTTAGGATTGCTGGTTGTAAACTAAAGAGTCAGTAACAATGAAATTCTTTCCCTTTTGTTAACACGCTCTGTCTAAATATCTAAAAAAATACCAAAAGCTTAACTTCTTCATAGTTTACATAGTGACTGGGCACGAGAAAAAAACTAAAACGTTTATGTAGCTGGACGGTTTTCTTATTTGATGTTGGCCTTTTTTGTGACAAAGCCAAATATACACTATGAACTTGGCAAAGGCACTGTCTCTTATACAGTATGTAAGACACCATGACCACAAGTCAGAACTTGCAATAAGAAGAAACAATGTACATCGTTTTGTCAATTTCAAAATACTCAGTTGTTGTCAGTTCTTGAAAAGTACAGTTCCAAAATCTAAACGTTTTAACATATCATTTCGAAGAACAAGCAAGTTAAATTCTTTAGAGACTGCAGTCTTGATCTTCACTTCGAAAATAATTCTAACCCTTAAGGAAAACAAATAAATAGAAACACTCTCACCTTGCTGGTGTTGACTGAGTCAAAAAGTCTTCAACTGCCTGAATCATATCTTTGGTACCAGGTTCCACTGGATCCAGCATAAACACCTAGCAGATTGTGACATAATGGACTATATTATGTTCTACATGAGTTTAAAAATACTAAAGTTGCAGTCAGGCATGGTAAAAAGTGTTAAAAGAATATAGCTATCCAGACTGCACCAAACCCACCCAAGTGGTGGTATTGGTACGTGGACGATAGTCACACCTGCCTCAAACAAGCGCATGTCCAGGAGTTTCACGACCACCTCAACTCCATCAACTAACACATTAAATTCACCATCGTTACAGAAGTAAATGGCGCACTACTAGACGTCCAGACCACTAGGCGAGGCACCGATATCCTCACGTCAGTGTATCGCAAACCCACCCACACCAACAGATACCTTGACTACAACTCCCACCACCCAGCACAACACAAGAAATCGGTAGTTAATACTCTACTAGGTCGAGCCAAAACAATACCTTCATCTGGTAAGGAGCGACAACTGGAGCGGGATTACGTTACACAGATCCTCACAGAAAACAACTACCCACCCTTTTTCATCAAATCTTGCAGACAAGCTAAAACACAACTCAGAACCTCTCCGCCTGCCACACCACCAACAGCTGAGCAACAATAATTTCATCCATCGAGTGACTATCCCTTACGTCCTGGGTATATCAGAGAGGTAAGCAAGAAGCTTGAGACGGGATGGAGTTAAAACAGCATTAAAACCAATTACCACCATTGGTAAAATGTTTCCCCATCCCAAAGACCATCCAGGGAAAGACGAAATCAGAGATGTTGTGTACAAAATTAATGTATATATTCTTATCCACAATATATTCACAGTTAACTGTTATACACAGGGTAGATTATTTATTTAGTATTTTCGTAAAAATAAGTAGAAGTGTCAATATTTGTCCTTGCATATGCACCACACCAGCAGTAGTAATCAGGCAACGAACAATTCATTAGATAGTGTTTTGCAGTTCAAAACCAGTAACCCCCCACTGCACACTGTGTGTTAACGAATTTTGCCATGTTCTCACCCTGTCTTCAATTCTGGTATTTTTCGGCCATAATGTTAAAAAAATGACAACTGATATTAATAAGTGTGATAATTCAAAGCCCATCAACAGTTGTTTTGCGACCTTGATTTTTGTCTATCATCACCAACTCTAAGAGTCCAAAAGATTACCTACCACATGGAAGATGTTTCTTGCAATGTATCTCAACATACCAGGAAAGGTCGGTCTCAATAGCTGTAATGGGACAGCAGCAAGTTAGTAAGTAAGAGCTAATGCCAGAAAAGGTATTAGCAAGTCACAAACTAAAGTTCAACTGACAACAACAGATAGTAAATACGGTGATACAGGAAAGACTTAAAGCAACGAAAAACTCAAAACATTAAAGCCTACGTTTTCTATAACTGTCTGCTCTTATAAAACATTCTTTGGTTGGAATCTCCCACCCCTCTCTGATCTGAAATCTCCCACCCCTCTCTCATTTGGAAACTCCCATCCGTCTCTCATCTGGAATTTCCCATCCTCCTCTCATCTGGAATTTCCCATCCCTCTCTCATCTGGAATTTCCCATCCCTTTCTCACCTGGAATCTCCCACCTCTTTCTCATCTGGAAACTCTCTTATTTGGAATCTTCCAACCGTCTCTCACCTGAAATCTCCCATCCCTACTCATATTTGGAATCTCCTAACCGTCTCTCAACTGGAAACTCCCATCCCTCTCTCATCTGGAATCTCCCAACCGTCTCTCATCTTGATACTCCCACCCCTCTCTCATCTGGAATCTACCACCCCTCTCTCATTTAGGATCTCCCAACAGTCTCTCATCTGGAAACTCCAATCCCTCTCTCATCTGAAATCTCCCATCAGTCTCTCATTGTGAATCTCCCAACCGTCTCTCATCTGGAAAATACCAACCGTTTTCATCTGATAAATCCCAAGCGTCTCTCATCTGGAATCTACCACCCCTCTCTCATATGGAATCTCCCATCCTTTCAACATCTGGAATCTCCCAACCGTCTCTCATCTGGAAACTCCCATCCCTCTCTCATCTGAAATCTCCGATCACTCTCATTGTGAATCTCCCAAGTCTTTCATCTGGAATCTCCAATCCCTCTCTCATCTGAAACCTCCCATCACCCTCTCATTGTGAATCTCCAAACCGTCTCTCACACTGGAAAATCCCAACCATCTCTCCTCTAGATACTCCCACCCCTCTCTCATTTGGAATCTCCAATCCCTCTCTCATATAGAATCTCCCATCCTTTCCTCATCTGGAATCTCCTAACCGTCTCTCATCTGGAATCTCCCATTCCTCTCTCATTTGGAATCTCCCAACAGTCTCACATTTTGGATCTCCCAACAGTCTCTCATCTGGAAACTCCCATCCCTCTTTCATCTGTAATCTCCTATCCTTCTCTCATCTGGAATCTCCCATTTCTCTCTCACTTGGAATCTCCCACTCATCTCTCATCTGGAATCCCACCCCTTTACGATCTGGAATCTCCAATTCCTCTCTAATTTGGTATCTCTAGTCCATTTCCTCACACTTCTGTAATAATCTACGTTTTTTAGACTCCTCCTCCACTTTCTTTTGGACCAATCCTTTGTGAAATATGACCTTTTCTCACTATGAACTTAGAACTTTAAAAGAAGTTACTTGTTTATACTCGTCTGAGAGTTGAACATACAATTCTGGATGTTTTGAACTCAAAAAGAGTAATTATTATTTTCACTCGACTCAACACAATAATTAAGACTCCTGCAGGTTTCAATTCAGGAAACTTTAGACTGTTAACTATACTAAGTAATAAGACTTGTGCTTCTTTAAAATAACCCTTTTACATAAAATCTGTGAAACTTGGAATATGATCAAAGAATGGAAATTATCACCCCTTTTGTGCATCCCAATGAACGTTTTCTTTTTTTAGTTTTTACTCTTCCGTGAAGCAATAAGTCCAGGTAGAAGCCACAACTTTCAAAATATAACCAGTGGAACAATAATTTTGTCTCAAGAAAAACAGACATTTTAGACCTAAACAAAGTACTTGTGTAATGAATAATCTATTAAAACTACTGAAACAAACCTCTTGAATATTTGACGGCCAGTTTCTGTACATCTGGTCCTTTTCCAAGTCATTTATGTACTGTTAAGAATGGGAAAATCATTACAAACTTAACAATAACTTTCCATGCTTACCTGCACCCCCCCCCCCCCCCCATCCTCCTACCATT
>JANVCF010063337.1:0-13026 GCA_025388745.1 Hydrozoanthus gracilis
CCAAAAAGCCATATCATCAGAATTGTAGAGCTTCCTAGAAATAAGAACCTATTAAGAACCTAATGACCCTAGATTTTTGTTATATACCTTTTATGTAAGAACCTGTTTAGCCTAACTGGAAAAAACACAGATTCTTACTCGCGGGGATTTACTGTACTACAAATATAACTGTTGTTTATTTAACATTATAAAACAATCTCCATGCAGTCCTGCTGCTGAACCGGGTTGAAGCTTAAAGACTGAAGTCAAATAATTACGAATTGTCGTACCTACCATTCTGAGCGACTAATCCTCAAGTTGCGTTTCAATCTCTTCAAATGTTGCGAGGACGATACCATCTCTCAAACACTTGTCTTGTTGGGTAATAAACCTCGCGAAATGCGCGTGCGCATTCACGTATCCCTTGGTTACATGCACTGATTTTTAAAACAAGAGGTGATTGGATAAATTTTTTAAAAGAAGCCCTTTAAAATTTGAGGAACATTTGATGTGATTAACGACCTTTGACACGTTGACTAACCTCCCAACGTTTAGGTTCGTTTCAAAAGACGCATTTTTCATTCATCGAATACAGTGTTAGTGACTCAAGACAACACAAAAAATGAGTGACAAGTGAACTTTATTACTCTGACTTCTTTTATTTCGTATTTTGTGGTTCACAGGAGGGAAACTATAGCATAGATCATTGTAAAAAAACTGAAATCAGTCTTTAAAAATTAAATTTACAGCAAACATTTCAGTCACATTTCCTACTAGTTTTACGGTCTTTATTCATGATAGCGCTTCCACCCCTACTCAAGCGATAAGAATTGTAAAACTCGAGTTAATCGGCGTTTAGGAAAATGCATGTATAAAACCCACACATTAGAGATATTTTACCGGTAGTATCGAAAACGAAGAGTACAAAATTGAAAACCAAGACCAAAGACTACGAAAACGAAGCTAAGACCCCGTACTGAAAAGTTTTAACAGTTCACTTATAAAATTGACTAAACCTTTCCTTAGCTTTTCACTCTTCATCTGCTTGGAAGGTGCTTAGTTTCTTTGTTTATAATACGACCATCGCCTGGGGTCTAGAATTCAGGCCTTAACTCATGGTTTATCCTTTAGAAGTATTTTGCTTTTCAGTGCAGGGGGGGGGACTCAGTAGATGCGCTGTGAGACAAACGCGAGGGGTTAACCTGTAAAGCAGAGTGTGTTTGATTTGATTCTTTAAATATAGCCCTTAGGAGCAGCATAACCAGACCGCTGAGTTGTCTTTTAAAACTTCTTTTGACTTTTCAGTATTCTTCGACGCATTTCGCCTCCATGTAGGCTTCATCAGGGAGTAACAAAAACTATAAAAATTGACAAAAGTATAGCATATGTGGCCACATTCGCGTTTGGTACGCGTTCGAACAAACTCCTGTTTAACTTAGGTGAAATTAAAGTGACTTAACTTTTCAGGAATATGCTGTGAAACGCGTAAAAGGAAGCGCCAACAACTTTATTAGAAATATAATTTTGTACATTGTTTTGGGCTACATGGTTAGCGCTAACTAACAGAAATAAGAAATAATAATCGGTACGCTGGATCTTCGTTTTCGTAATGGATCTTCGTTTTCGTAACGGATCTTCGTTTTTGTAGTGGATCTTCGTTTTCGTAATGGATCTTCGTTTTCGTAGTGGGCCTTCGTTTTCGTAATGGATCTTCGTTTTCGTAATGGATCTTCGTTTTCGTAATGGATCTTCATTTTCGTAATGGATCTTCGTTTTCGTAACGGATCTTCGTTTTCGTAACGGATCTTCGTTTTCGTAATGGATCTTCGTTTTCGTAACGGATCTTCGTTTTCGTAATGGATCTTCGTTTTCGTAACGGATCTTCGTTTTCGTAATGGATCTTCGTTTTCGTAATGGATCTTCGTTTTCGTAGTGGGTCTTCGTTTTCGTAATGGATCTTCGTTTTCGTAGGGGGCCTTCGTTTTCGTAATGGATCTTCGTTTTCGTAGTGGGTCTTCGTTTTTATTACTTCGGTCTTCGTTTTAGGGGTCTTCATTTTCGATACTACCGCAATCCACCACGCGTTTTACCACACTCGATAGCTCAAGCATTTTGCAAGAATTCTAGACCGGAATAATTGACATAAACTATCATCGTGTATCTTAAATGAATACTTTTTTCCATATATAAATGGACAAGCTATCAATTGAGTCTGAGTTAGAGGGCGTGGCATATCTCAACTTTCCCGATCCGAGGCCAACGATGTACCATCCTCAAGTGTTACAAGGTTTTTTTCAAGTTGTTTTACTTAACTTGCTATCAATAGTTAAACTATTTCTTTGAGATATTTCTAGGGCAATAAGAATGAAAATTGTTTTTGTTTTGGAATCAGGCAAAAATTCCTTGTGCCAAAATTTAGAGATTGTTATCAAAATCTCCAAATATGTATAATGATTATTGTCATTTTAAAGTCTTAATTATAGTAAAAGGTAAAACAAACAATGTTATTGACTGAAGGAAGCTTCATGTTAATACAAAATATCAGTCTGGTAAAAAAAATTGACTCAACTTAAAACTTGTGCCAAAAAATGCGTCTATATTACTTTTGATTCTAGCTCAAACAGTACCGAACAGTTTTTTAATTTATCTCTTTCCCGCAATGAAAACGGCCAGCCCGGCGATACGACCTTTAATTTGTTGACTTTTATTTAAATCTAGAAAACCAAGCCAGTTTTGTCAATGGCCGAGCCATTATTCTATCTTTAGGTACACACCTTTTAAGGTATTAAAACAGTTCCAACAGCAATGAAATCACTTTTAAGTTCTAAAAATGATTAAACTCTGTCAATAAAAAAAGCCTGAGTATAAGTGAGGAAAAAAAAACTTTAAGCTTTCAGTTACCGTGTAACATTTTTCAGGTTTTTAGTTTTTCAAACCTTCCTTTACAATCTGGACAAAGTTTAATCATTTATAGAACTTTATTTCACTGAATAGATTAATCTTCGTCAAACAACTATTAATTTTAAAAATATAGATGGATCATTATTATGTTGTCATGATAATTTTTTGAAGAACGGTATATAATTATATAATTATTCAATTGTTTATATATATATATATATATTTATGATAGTATACACTGAATGCACTATGTATAAATATTTTTATACATGTATTAGTTTTAGATAGTGTTAGGTAATAAGTTTCTTGTTAGCTGAAGAGCCACTACAGGGATATTCTGAAAATAAACCTTTAACATTATTATAATGTATTATAATTTATTATCATTATTACTATTATTACGTTTTATGATCAAAAACATTAAAAAAAACCTGTCTAATAAAAAGTTTAAAAGTAAATGAGCTTTTGGCAACTGAGCTTACTGCCTTCTTCAGGTGAAATGAGTAAAACTAACTAAGAGAGTAGAAAGGTGAAACCAGCATAAAATGCATTAAAGTAAGTTAAATGCAAAAAGATAAAATAATATTAAAAGACAAAGGTGTCAAATTAGTGTTTGTTAAAAATAATGCTGTGATGTTCTGAGAGAGTAAAATAATTATTATCTACTAGGTCATTTATGACTGTGTGCCAATTTTTTAAAGTTTTCTTAGTCCAATGTTTTAAGCTTTTGCTAATTATTGCTGTATCTACTTGCCAATCAACTGAACAGTATTTATGTAAAACTAGTTTAGCTTTGAAACTTGACTGAGAACTGCTGACCAGTTCAAATATAAAATAAAAAAATTTTCTGTTAAAATCGAAAAGGATTTAAACTATAGTTTGACAATACTTAACTGCCTAATTATAGCACAGGGAAGCATGTAGTCTTCGAGGAAATATCAATGAAGCAAGTAATTTAACTGGATAAGCTTAAGGCTGAGGCTGGTTTAATAGCATTATGCAGAAGACAGTTCTTGGATTTTACTTAAGTCAGGGAAACTTGAAAAAAAATATGATTCCAAGGCATTAAATTGACCATCCACCCAGTAACAGAATGTGACACAAAATGGAACAAACACAATAATGATACATTTTCTATCGACAAATTCTTTTAATACCTCTTTAAGGTCATTCCATAGTTTTGCAATGTGCATCTTTACTGCACATAAAAGAAATTTTTAACTGTTCACAAATTTTTATCATAATAAATCTAGTAAATGTTAAGCTCTCAAAGAAATATCAGAAAAATTAATGCAAAAAAAGTTTTGTACATAATATATGGAGCTTTTTGTTGAACTTGTCCCAGCCTCCCCTCAGAAATGGAGAAAAACAGCAGTTAGAGTTTCTCCTAAACAAGCACGGGTACTCCACATTTTTTTTGTCAATCGATCAAATCTGAACAGGACTCTTTGAAGAAAAAATAGGGAAAATCTCAGTGCTGCAAATGCAAAAATATGAAAAATATAGATGTGAGTACACTTTTTCTTTAGGTACAGGAACCATAGCAACAACAAAAGCACATGAAAATTCCTCCCTATCAAAAATATTTTTGCTAAAATCACAAAAAATTATTCTCCTAATCCAGAAGAACTTGTTACATTATCTTCCTTTATTTGTCTTATGCTCCTCAATGTTATCTTGGTTGGCAACATGATACTATAGTTTTGACATCAAGCTTACAATAAAAGAAAAATAGTCCTGCAGGGGTTATTCGTGTCAATCAGATCTCAAAAGTTAACATGGTAACACCCCTTTTTTGTTCCATTTTGGAGTTTACATAAAAATTTATGAGTGACAAATGACAAAAGTTTGCCAAAACAATACACAAACAGTAAGAGATGAACTTATACTTTTTTGCCTTTCAACAAACTTGTCCAAAAAATTTGAATTTTTACCTTAAACAGGACTTTTGGGAGTAGAACCTATGTCTCTCTGGTTGCTAGTCAGGAATATGAAACCACAACACCATCATGGAAAATGGCATATTAAAGGGCAAACAATCTGTTTTGAAAGCTTTCTTTGCCTAAAAACCTGTTTATTCATAAAATCCACAATGACACAAATAAATAATGGCATTTACATAAAAACAGCTCAGTATGAGTCAAGTTGACCATTGAGTCTTTTTATACAAACTCTAGCAAGTTATGTAAAAGTGCCCTCCAAAGCATGTCTTGTTCCATCTCGTACGTTTTCATTTCCTTGATTACCTGAGGTGCGTGAGTGCTTTGCAGTACCATACTGTATCTTTTTTCAGGATGTACACCACAAAGAATGGCAACACCTTTTCCAACTTTACATTCAACAATTGCAGCATGGTCGCAATTATCTTGAAAATCGTGGGCATAGTTTGCTAAAACTTTAAAAGTCTTTTCGCTTTCTGGCTGGCTGCCCATTACAAATTCACAGCCTCCATTCCAGTACACATTAACAACGTCTTTACGACACAACTTTCTTATAGGGTCTTGAAGACATAAATTTACCACTCGAGCTCCTCTGCTCGTGTAGTCGAAGCCCTCAAATACACTTCCTTTTGCAACTCCGGGAAAAAAGCAAAGCTCTCTTTTCCCACAAACTTCGAATGAAGTACCCTTCATAAATTCGACTGTCCTAGCGCCGTAATAACCTCCTGCACATAAGCCAAGGTACTTTCCACCATTCTCTACATACTCTCTAATAACATAATTTCCCTGACCCTTCAATTTGTTTAAGTATGGCAGATCTCTCCCGCCAGGAACAACAAGTAAGTCCGTACATTGTGTCCAAGACAGCGAAATTACTTCTGCAGCATCGATCGTCCGAACAACGTTAGAAACTGACGAATTACTTTTCGTGTAAAAAAAGGAATTAAGACTTTCGATGACTTGATCAACATATTCTGTTCCTTCATCGGCGTACACACATACAGTTGTGTTTTCTCGACTTGATGCACTTTGTTTATGGTCATCCGCCATATTTCCTTTCAAAACTCGTGCCCATACTCCTCAATGTTACGCTTCAAGCCGGGCAAGATGCACAGGTTGTCCAGGCCTGTACTGAATGGTTCCATTAACCTACCAAAGAACAATGATGCAACTCTCCGTATTTTGCAAGAGATTTACGCCATTTCGATCGATCTCCCGCTCTCCGCATTTTACGGAAATCTCACGCGGTTTTTAAGTGTTTAGATTTTTGAACATTATACAACATCAATGTGCTGTTTGTTTGGTCCTGACTCATGAAGGAGAATGCAACATTAACTAGGGTAAGCAGTGCTCTGAGTTTTTATTATCGACTTGAATATCTTGTTTTAGGCTTCTATACAGCCCTGCGCATATTTTAGATGAATTAATACCTCGTGATTTGGGTTAAGAAGGATCTGAGTAATTTCAAACTACCATTTGACTATCTAAACTATTGCCTGAATAAGTAGGCCCTGCACATAGTCTTTTACGATTAGAACCGTCAGACACTAGGCAGGTGACCTTATACTTTGTTAAGCTTTCTTACATTGACAAACATATAAGCTGCAGCAAGGAGCAGCAATAAATTGGCAAGGGCCACTGAGAAAACGTAAGCTACGTTAGCCTAAGCAACTGGACAAACGCACAGAGAACGAGATACTCTCCAGACAAGTAAAGGAGGAAATCTAATTAACATCGTTTTGTTTATATTTAAGTAGCAAAAGTTGGAAAAAAATGCTTTGCACAAGTCAGCTAGTACTTCAACTGAACGTTAAGCACGGCGGTGTTCGTATGATACCGAATAGAGATACATTCTGGCTAAATTCTGTGTGTCGGCACAGGTGTTGAGGAGACCAAAGACAACAAGACAGTGATTCAGAGCGGCTAAAAGAAGAATTGTAGGAAGAAATAACGAGATTCGTTCCCGAACGAAATTTTCAACCCGGTGCTAGAATCGGGATGAGCTCAAACCGGATTAAGTCATTCCAGTATGAAAACTCATGAGGTATCATGTAAGCAAATGCAGCGGTTTGTATCGAACCGGGAACGGACATCGTACCGGAATGAATCTCGATCTGGTATCGGGCATAAATCCCACCTTAGACTCGATTCCCGCTAAAGTATTTGTTTTGATATTGGTTAGTGACTCAATAACACTTTATGTAAATATCTTGAACTTAAACTTGCAGCCAGAATCTTTGTTTTCTTGATGGCAGTGCCAGATCGAGCGAAACACGAAGCTTTTCATTGTCGTTATTTTCCTTTTGTCGTCGTGTTACGAAAATTTTAGAATCAGTTAAGCACCACACAAGTATTGACTAACAAAATCGACGTAGAAAAACGTTCGAAAACACCAGGTGAGTACCGAGTAGGATAATAATTTTAACACATTTTTGGACAGAATTCAACAGAAAGAACCCCTTTACTTCGACTCGACTATTCTTAAATCAAATGCACTTAAGCTATAAACTGTTTCAAATAATACTTGAAACACTTATGGAAGAAAGAATACGGGTGTGAGTAGGATTATGAAAAAATATAAATTAACAGGAGTTAGTACTTTAGTTTGAATAGCTTTATTGGTGGGCAATTAGGAATTTAAGTAAATACAAAACCTGCAACAACTTAGGTTACAGACCAATTTTCAGTTTACAGAAATATCAAAAATATGTGTTCTACGTAAACTCAAAAAACGTAATCTTAAGTGTAAATTACCGTACAGGTAGATATGGTCCAAGCAGCGCTACCTTGTCAGTCTCCAGGTTGAGAATTTCATCTGAAGAGTTCTAAGCAGAATTTTATCCAGGTTTTCTTCTGATCATCAAAATGGTTTCCGATTCGTTAAAAGAAATCTTTTCTTCCAATTAAGTAAATTCTCCTTCATATTCACTGAGAATATCTCCTTACACGCATATAATTTCTCCGTTTATTTTACTTTTTTTCCAAACAACATATCTTTCGGCCATTAAGCGTATAGGAACACTGCTTACAGCATTCTTACAAATCCTCTGAAAACTTTGTATGTTCTTATCATCTTTGATAGCCAATCAAGTTTCAAACTTCTACATGAATAATCATTTGAGGAATAGAATCATACAGCATAAGACCATAGGGCAGATCGAGCGAGCGGGTGCAAGACGTATGACTAGCGGGAATAGACAAGAACTTAGTTCTGCTTTCCCGTGAATCTCTGTAGCTCCATTGGAAAAGCATCTATTCGTCGATTTGAGGGTTGCGGGTTCGACTCCCGTCAGAGAACCTAAATTTTTTTGATCACTTTTACTTGTGGAGCGCTTTCCTTCCATCTCAAAACTTATTTCTTGTACTTTCAGAGAGTCATCGACAAACACGTATGGTGTCATTCCATTCTACTGCGCATGCACACCCTGCTCCAACCAGCTTAGCCGTATCTTCTGGCATACAAACCAAACTTATTTGCAAAAATAGATGGTTTCTTCAGATCGCTGAGGATGGAACCGTTAATGGAACATACACCCATTCTGATGCTTCGGGTGAGTTTCTTGTTTAATAAAAAGTGTCTTGCAATTTTCATAAGATCAGAATGGCACAAAAAGAAAAGTACATCCTTACAAGAATTGAGGTGAAAGTATTACGACCCTCGGGACTCGGTTCCACAATCTTTGAAACACCGATGCACTACCAACCTTGCTTCGAGGTCAGTTGGAACCCGAACTTGGGAAATCAGGTGCTTAACTTTATGAACTACGTGCTTCACAAGGTTTAATAGTTGTTAAAATTATTGTAGCATAATCAAGGTAGCGACAATGAATAATTTCGAGGTGAGAAGGTAATCGGTTATGGTTTGGTTGGTAAGCATTGAACAGTGAGGTGATTTGTAACTGCACTGGTTTCGGGTGCTGTACAAATAAACCAACATATTTCTTCTAAAAACTTTCATATAAAGAAAATTGGCCGATATTGGAAACAGAAAACATCTTTGAACCCTAACCCCTACAAAACGGATCCATCGATACTCTTTTACATGACCTTGGAATCAGTGTGGAACTGGTCGTAGTTCGGACTCATTGTTCAGAAGCCGCCGAAACACTTTATAGACTTTCGTACAGAACGTTTTATAGCACATTTGTGCTTTGTTACCTGTATAACAGTTATTTTGCTGGTTACACACTGAAGGACATAAATTCTGAGATCTGTTTTTTTTTTTGCCTCCAGAACGACTAAGGTTTAAATAGGAAAAGGTTTGGTATTTGACAATAACTCACCATTCTAGCTTTTGTTTTTAAATTAACAAAAGGAAAAGATTCCTTGAAACTTATATGGTCGTTTTATAGTAACAACGCATTTCAGGGTTCCACCACTCCTTGCAACTAAGACGTAGTAAACTACAGCTTTGTTTGTTTTTTAGCTTTGCTCGAGGTTCAGTCTGTTGGGAGAAGTCTAGAAGGTACGTGGCAAAGAATGCCAAAGGAGTAGTGTACTCATCGGTATTTTGTTTATAGGTTTTTCCTTCAGCAAATTAGCCTCCTGGGGAGGTAGTGGGATGGGTTAGACCGCCAGAACCGCTAGGTATCACCTCAAAGTTCATGAATATCTTTAACGGGGATCTAGTTATAGTTCCTGTTCTATATTCTATTAGTACTCCCTAATCTCAGGGCTTATCAAATACCCTAAGTTAAAAAATACAAACCCTTTAAAAGGACGACAATTTCCTGCAGCATTAAAGCATTAATCAGCAGCTTATTTTCTCGTCTTCCGCTTTAAATTTGATGCCAGGTTTTAGTAACTTGCGCATGAAAAAGTGACGTCTGTAACAAACAAACGGAAAGTGTTAAGACAATTGAGGTTTGATTGATTGCTTTACGAATACAAGTTTGAAGTTATGGGAGAACGAAACTGCAAGAATAGCGAAAGCACTCGTAAAAAAGGAAGTTGCTAGAGTTTTAAGGCGTGTTTTCTGAAGAGCAGTTGTGGTAAATCTTAAGGCAAGTTAACAAAGAACTTGCGAAGCTCATGTGAAGGCTAAACGTCAAAATAGGAAATAAGTAGAATGCGTTGGACCAAAGGTTTGCTTTGTGTCACCCTATTTGCTTTTGAGTTTATGAACGAGTAATAAAACAATAGTAGAAAATTCGGCTTTCATATTGTTTAAGGAACTATAAAACATTACTTTTCGCAAACAAAACCAAGACGTTCCTTTTTTCAAAAAATAATCTGTTATGGTTTTGGAGATATTAACAATTAGTAAAATTACTCAGGTGATTAATTAATGTTTTCAACTGATGACGTCAGTTGTTGTATAGACGATTTTTCAATTTTTTGAAATTTGCCCCCAATTTGTGATAAGCGGAACTTGGACTGACCATGTGCCTCGAGGTATTCTCAGAATAGTCGCTAATTTTCATCGTCAGAGCCAGAGTTGGCAGCAGACTTGAAAACCATAATAGAATTTGACAGTTTTTTTTCACCACAGTTTTCCTCATTAAGAAAGGTAGAGCCACTAATATAACAAGCCATTTCACGTCATAGGCACTTTTAAACTGTAAAAAGAACGATAACTTCCTGCAGCATTAAAGCAATATTTAGTGGCAGCTTATTTTCTTGTCTCCGCTTTATAATGGTGTCTATAACTAATAAACGGAAAGTGTTTTGACAATTAGGTTTGATTGATTGCTTGACGTATACAAGTTTGAAGTTATGGGGGAATGAAACTGCAAGAATAGCGAAAACACTCGTAAAAAGGAAGTTGCAATTAGTTTAAACGGTTTAATACGTAATTGTCCGGGGTTTCTGATTTTCCGCAAGCTCCATCCATTCAGCAATAAAGTCTTAATTTACTGTACATTTTAATGTTGAATGGGAAACTTTCATTTGCAGTTCAATTTGACCTGTCGAATTAGGCTACTACAGAATTACTAGAATTTTATATCGATCTGACACTGTGCGGTTTTGTTACTGAACGAGTTGGTCGCTTTCGGAGAAAAGGAGCAAAATGTTGAGCAACCAAAAAGCTTGCTGCGGCAAAAAAATCAGTTCCTCTGGTGAGCTGCATAAAAGATGGTAGTAAATACCTAAAGAGGGACTCGTAAGAGAGTAATCAAAATAAATTAACAGTAATCTGTGGCGAACATTTGGAGCAAGCGAGTTTCAATGAAACAACTAGTAATTCTCATACATAGACGAATTGATGGTTTCAACCACTGGTATCGAGTGTTTCTAGTCATCCACCATAATATTATTTCTCTAAAAACTTTGACTGATTACTGTTTGCGCTAGACTCTTTCGATTCTTCGACTCGTTTTTGCTATATATGGAAGTTATATGTTCGTGCTTTTAATTGAAACAATAAAATCCGCCTATATTGCCCACTTTCGCACAAGTGACAAAGAAACTTCTAGAAAACCTAGCGCTTGTTTTTTAGCTGTTGTTTATCTCTTCTTAGAATTAAATTGTCCGTATTCCTTTTTAACGTGGGTTTGAATAATGTTTTTCCCAACTAGGTCACCTCTAGGTATTACTACTTTTTGATGAAGGTCTGAAATTAACTAATGTGAATTTCTAACTTTTATAAACTAGTATACCTTCGTGGTAGATGTAGAAGCGCGGCGAGTTATGTTGAAAAATATAATTATGTAAATACAACGTTCTCAAGTTTATTTAACGTAGCTTTTCTTTCTAAAACTAAAATTGTGAAGAATATCCATGTATCTTTGACATGCCTGTTCAACCGAACTTCACGACTCCTAATAAAAAAGCAAAGAAATATTTCAAAATCAAAGTCAAATCGCACTGGCACAAAATATTGACAGCTGCAACAGATAAACACCGAAAATGAAAGCGAGTGTTTTTCAAACTATCAGCAGTTTACCTGTACAAAACTTCGATATCTTTAGTCGCCGCGATTTTGAGCGACTGAAGGCATTTTAAGGCGATTCAAAGCAATTTTAGACGATTTAAGAAAAAAACGGGGTGCAAAGTGCGATTTAAGGCAACTTAGGGCGATTTAAGGAAAAAAGGAGTGAAATTTTCGTTCGGGATCGAATCTCGTAATTTCTTCAGGACTACAGTCCTTCTTTTACCCGCTCTGATTCATGGTCTTGTTGTCTTTGATGTCCTCAACGATTGTGCCGACATACAGAATTTAGTAAGAATGAACTTCGATCCGGTATCATACGAATACCGCCTCACTTAACTTTCAGTTGAAGTACTAGCTGAGTTTATATGCAAAGCATTTCTTTTCCAACTACTTGAACAAAACGATAATGCTAGTTAGATTTCCCCCTTTACTTGTCCGGAGAGTATTTTGGTCTCAGTGCGTGTGTGCAGTTGCTTAGCCTAAATTACCCAAGTCACGCAGTATTTATTTGTCTAAAATATGCGCCGGGTTGTATAGAAGCCTAATACAAGATTTTCAAGTCGCTAAGTAAAACTAGAGCACTGTTTACGCTAGTTTATGTTGGATTGTCCTTCAAGAGTCAGGAACAAACGAACAACACGTTGATGTTGTATAATTTTCACACATCTAAACTGTTTAAAACCGCGTGAGATTTCTGTAAAACGCGGGGAGCAATGCGTAGATCTCTTGCAAAACACGGAAGAGTTGGCATCATTGCTCTTAAGTAGGTTTCAAACCATTAACCGACTCAGTGCAGGCCTGGGCGATCTGTGCATCTTGCTGGGCTTGAAGTAAATCTTGAGAATATGGGCACAAGTTTTGGAAAGGAAGTATGGCGGATGACCACGAATAGGAAAGCACTTTATCCCAGAACTGCTGAAGCGGTGTATTGAGATAATCGAATACTTACTAGTTTAATTAATCAATCACAACTCCAAGTTCCAACCCCAACTTTTACTTTTTGACACGTTTTACAATATATGATACTTTTGTTTCTAACCATAACCTTGCCTTTGCGAACTAATCGATTTCACACGTTGTATTAAATCGTTGAGACTTATGGCTGCGTTCGGTCAGCGAGGGGAAGATTAGACAACCACTTATCTCCAAAGGACGACAAAGCAATATAATTTATGTTTAAGGGAAGAAAATAATTACTTTCAAGCCGCACCTTTGTTCTCTAAACAAAAGAACTGATCTCTTATCCTCGCACAGGCACAGACACAAAATACTGTTACGATCCACTTAGCCGGCCAAGGTAGAACTCTCCTCTGTGTATATCTACTTGTAATT
>JANVCF010063448.1:0-13025 GCA_025388745.1 Hydrozoanthus gracilis
TATTGAGTACTTTTTTTTCTTATTTAAAATTTGACTACTGCTATAGCAGTAGTAGCAGTAGTCTAGATCCGCCCCTGAACAGATGCAAACAAATCGTCAATCTTACTCCTGTTCATTTAGATATACAATGGAGATGTCATTTGGTACTTCTTATGCATCTAAAACTTTCAGTGCTAGAGTAGCTGAGTGTTCAAATATTTGTTTTCTCTTCATACTAAGTAAAAGTATTGTTTAGTATTGGGGACAATTTGGGTTTTCATAGAATGAATCAAATTTTGTGTTAACAATTTTGAAAATTCAGGTTTACACGGGTACTTCTGGCACTAAAACACCTTTGTGCTGGTAGTTTCACCAAATATTTAAATCAGAAAAAGTTCAGTTTTGGTGACCTTTGGCAATTAGATACTTTTTGAAATTTTTATGATTATTCAGGGATGTTTTTTAAGGGTAAGAATGTAATTCAATTTTTTTAATCATTAACTTTAGTTGCTTTAACTTAACAGACTCCTTCAACACGTTTCATATTGCTCCCATAGCTGTTATACATTGTTTTTAGTTCGCTATAATGCATGCACATGCAAGGAATGAGGTATTGTGAGGTTGCAAAGGTCTCTAGAAGAAATACAGCAAAAAATACAGGCCTAACCAAGAGAATTCTTGTTGCATGCTCGAACTCATGTACTAAATGCATGTTAAACATACTAGTTATAGTGACATTAGGTCTAAGAATGATTAGTCTCACTGTCTAAAGTGATTATTGAGTAGTCAAGTCTTGAAAGCCAAATCACTTGAAGCACATATGAAGTGAAAAAGTTTATTACTTCTCAGTTGAAACACCTTACTAAATGAGGAACATGGGCTAAAAAAATTTTCAGAATCATTTATAGTTCCTGAGGTACTAACATTCAAAAGTTTATACTGATGATGTCACAAGTGGTTCTAACAAATTTGCATCTTTTTAAAAATCTGATACCATTCTGTAACCTTTGGATGTTTTTAAGCCTCATTTGGGCTGCTGATGTATCTGGAGGTACAATGGATCATCAGCCCTTGGAAGTTTAGCTCAAATTATTTTAAAGGTTATGGATTGGCAACAGATTTTAAAAAAACTTCAGAACCACTTCAATGTGACATCATCACTGGAAAACTTTAAGTTAATGTTTTAATATCTCAGGAACCATCAAAGATTTTGACATTTTTTTTGCCCCTATTCCTTATTTAACAACTAGTTTTATCTGCCAACAGAAGTAATAAATTTTTTCACTTCAAATGCACTGTAATGGTCAATTAAAATATTTTTTGTGGTTTGTGGAGAAAACAAAAGCTATTTGAGAGAGAGAAAGTGTGCACTTTGGTTCTTAGTTCACCAAAGAGTCTCAAAATACATAATATGTCTTGGGTTTATTTATTCCTTTTTAATCTGCAGTTTTACATGCATTCAAGCCTTGGAAAAGCCATTCAAGAAGTTGTTCGTGAATTCTGTGAACACCCACCCAAACTGCTCGGTCAGCCTACCATATCACAGTGAGTTTTATTTATTTGCTGTCTTAACTAACAGATTGCAGGCTCATCTGAATGAAATTGATATTAGGAGGGGGGGGGGATGGCTGAGAGTGTAGCTAACATAGAAATGCAGTCAGTCTTCAGTAATTTGAAAACTAATCTAACATGGGAACCCGGGGGTAGAGGGGGAGGGTACTCTCATATAATTTATTGGCGTTGTGGGTATGTGCCACTGGAAAGGGTATCAATGGTTTTCAAGCCATTTGCTCTGGGATAGGGTGTAGTAAGATTGGTCTATTGGTGTTAATATTGGTCTCGATTAGGGTCCCATTTAACAGGATCGCTAAGCTGACAAAAATTGTAATAACAAAAGTATGAAGCAAGAACAATTGAGCGTTTTATATCCGGGGTTTTGTTGGGGGTACTCTAGTATAGCGTTACGAAATTTGCAAAGTTTACTCTGGTAAAGGGTAGGACTTTCACAAACCCAGCGGTACACCCCCACCCAAACTATATTGGAGTTCCCCCTCCCCAGGCATGGAAACTGCCAATGAACAAGAAAATTATTTGGGGGAATCAGCAAGAATGAATCAAACAAAGCGAACATCTTAAGGATAAGTGTACAAAATTTTCCCAAGCTTTGCTTGTCCCTTTAGAAATCTGGGCCTCACTTTGGAGAATTTTCAAACACAGTTAAAGGTCATACAGATTGGTTTTTAACAGTGAGTGTCATTGTTGGCTCTGTTAATCAAGTGGTCATATTAACAGTTTCCTTTTTTTCAAATTTTTTTCTATTTATAAACAGTACAAACTAAGTAGGTTAAAAATCATGTATAGTCATCTGCGTGGAATAATGTTATTTGAAGCTTAAAAACTAAACTTTTGAAGAGTTTAATATTGTGAATTAGAAATTATTTTTGGCTAAATAATTGTCCCAAGAAAAAATGCACAGTTATTAGTGTTTTTATTTCTTTTTTTAAGTTTTGCTGCAGGGGTGGCATGGATGAAGAAATAGATAAGATTCAACAAAATTAAGATTGAAATAAAGAACCAAACACACTATTAACAGTTATTGGTATGTTCAAAACAAAAAAAGTCACCTTACAAAACTTCAGTATCAATTTTTTTGGCATTTTCAAAATGTTTTGTTGATAAAAAAAACGAACGTTTTCGGTCGACTTGACTATCATCAGATTAAAAGACTGCAGGTAAAAGATTGCAACTTAAATACGCCTTGGCTTCTAACAAAAGCTTTTGTGTTATATTCCTCTTGGGAACAACGCAGTTGAAAATATTTTATCTGTGTGTTCAAACTGTTTTAAATTTGCGATGTAGTTGGCATCTTTGAATTTCCGTAGTTTCCATTGTTTGGCAGTTTTGAGAACCTTCCATTCGAAATCGTGTTCTCTGTTTTGGTTAGTGTGCTGGAACAGCTCGAAAGTTGTTCAGACTGTCTTTTCTTAAAATTTCTCCAACATAATCAACTTTGTAGCTAAGGCTTGGGCCAGGGAAACCTAATTTCCATTTGCTACGTGTTGTATTTACAATTTGAACTGAAATATAACAATAAGCTTTTTACTTGGCTCGTAGATTATAGGACTTTGAACTTGAAAACTGCAGTATCGAAATTCTTTTAGTATTTTAATTTGAGAACTCAGTTTTAAAAGTTACATTAGTTTTGTAACTGAAGATGATTTTTCAAATCGAAGCGTTTTGTTTTCAAAACTTTTCATAACTTACATTCAACATACCAGTTAAAGACTAAAACGGGAATTTTGACAAGAGAAACTTTGGATTAATGGTTGTACTTGTAGTCATAAAATCACTCTCTTTAAAAAAAATCTGCTGCGATTTCGTTTGTTTTTCTTAACTTAATTTTTTTAATTTAATACGATTATGTTCATTCAAAAAAAAATTAACAAAATAAAATTTGCTCTTTATTGTAAGCTATTAATTCGAGGCACACAACATAAATATGTGGAAGGCGGGGTGTTTTTTGTGAAAGTCAACACAATTTGAACTTGTCCGACCTTATAAAAGCAAAAAATAGAAAACAAAAAGCAATTAAGACGCAGTCTTTTGCATAATATTTTTTCAGATGTTTTATTATTTGAAGACTCATAAAATCTCATAAAATTCAGAATATTTTGGTGTTTGTCATTTTAGTTGTTCAAATACCGCGACAATGATTTCGAGAAATTGCGAAGTCTTAGAGTGTATCGAGTATGTTCGTTTGCACAAATGAGGCAGCTAATAAAATAGAAAGTTTCCTTTCTTTTGTTTAAATAATAACTAATCAGGAGCCATTGATTTTGAACGACATGCTTGCGTGTTTTCAGCAAAAGTCGTTTTCCAAAACTGCATGCAACGTTCAAAAAATTAACTGTTCTAAAAATTTATCTTTTAACTTAAAACAGGGCGGGTGTTAAAGCCCGTGTGTGTGAGATCGTGTAAAATTGGCCACGATGTATTTTAAACACTTTATCAACGTGAACCAATGTTGCCGTAAATTAAAAACGTGTTCAATTTTCGACACTTGCTAATTTCAACTCTTAAGAATTCAAAGTTGAAATTATGTGTATGATCCGTCAGTGCCATTTCGTAGCATATTTAAGGGACCTAAAATACAAAACAGTTACTGTCATCCTCAGTATGTCAAAATTATGTGTAATTCCACCATAACGTCCTATGCCAGTTGCAGAACTATTTAAGAGAGATTATATTAATTGTTCTGAATTGATCTTCGTTTTTGTATAAACCAATGAAACGTACTGTCTTTCTATGTTTTGTTTTAGTTCTAGTTATGCTTGATTTACCTTCGGTTAAACTTGTTAAAGCATTTCATTTGTTGACGATGTGTTTATCTATTATTGTCTTACTGCACATTAGTCACGTAACCGGTGTGTGCAAGGCTGGAAATAAAGAAAATCAGTAAATACACGATGTGGTTTAATGTTTAATATGATTTATTGTCTTCAAACTCGTTTTCTTTCTTAAGTTTTTGGTTTCTAACTCTGGTAGTCATTAATGATTTGCGAGAGAAACTTTTTTGCCGATGTTATTTTGTGTTTTTTTATATTTATGCCTTTGCTGAACGGAAAAGCGCATTTCTTAAAAAAAACATAAACGTAGCAAGATATGAAGGGGAGGGGATCTTTGGATCTGAATACCATCTTTTCTATTTGGAGACTATCTAGGGGAGTGCTGTTGGGGGAGCTGGCTAGGTTGGTAATTAGACACAGATCAAAATATAACTTGCTGGATTCGAAACCTCATAATAACTAACCAAATTAAACCAGCAAACTCTGCAAAACATTTAAAACAATTAGTCATAAAAAGAATAACAAACGTTTGTTTGTTGTTTTGAAGTTTGACTTAGGCATTCTTCCGAATTCTAGTTGCTTCGAAATCAAACCTGCTCTGAATACAACCCAATTCCTTAAAAGCACCCATGATTGCATTTGAAATATCTAATTCAAACTTTCCTTGTCCAGGTCAAGCTCTGGTGGTGTGTCCAGTTACCAGCCATTAAAAAGCTATGTGGCCTACCCGGGATACAGGCCCCTAGCATCACCCTTCTCATCCTCCCCACCTCAACAGCCAGGGGGTCCCTCCAGCTATGGTCATGCGCCCCATCTGCAGTTTTCGCAAGCTGAAGAGGTATGAGTTTACCAAAATAGGTTGCTTTGAGTTTTTTTATTACACAATCCACGTAATATAATTCGATAGATGATTTATTTGCAACTACAGCAAATTATACTTTGATTATATTACAATCAGATAATTGTTAATATATACCTATATCAAGTTTAAAGAAAAAAATAAATAAAGTTATAAATACATCCTTGTATTATGCTTCTGTTTTACACGGCTTTTTCCTATAATTACACATTCATTCTATTACTAGCTCTACAAAATGTACCAAAAAATGACTAGTTGCTGACACGAAAACCTTTAGTCACTTTAGCCTCTAGGCGTTCAAAAATACACTATTATTACAAAAAGTAAAAACGATTATAGTCAATAGCAACGAACTCTAGTCTTCTGTAATTATAGATTTATAAAACTATACTTAAAAATGTAAAATGATTGTGAAATATGTTATGTTATCTAAAACAGGCTAAGCAGCAAGATCATCGTATACTTGAATGAGATCAACTCTCGCCTTTCTTCGTTCTCTGCTCATTTGTTTTCATTTTTTTCAAGTTTCTTCTTTTTCTTTACCTTATTTGTATCCTTCCTTCCTTCCTTCCGACAAAATAAATTTCGTTGAAATGTTTCAGAGTGCCATCGCCAGTTCAAGAAAATCTCACTCACAGTTAGACTTTTTTGAAGATCTCAAGTCACTAAGGTCTGTATTTCTTTCTACACTTTCTCTTATTTTGTACAGTTATCTTGGACTCTTTATGGTTATGATATGTATAAACCACTATAAATCATTACATTTCCAAAGGTTAGATGTAAACATGTTGAGTAAGCTAGTATCTTGCATGTCATTGGTACTGGCGTGCTTTCATAGTGGAACTATTGTTAGACTGTAGATGTTTTGGTTGTTTATCTGAAGTAATTTTCTTGGTTGAATCTGTTAGTATCAATTTATCTTTGTAAATTTTGCATTTCAGTTTGGAACGTTTAAAAGAGTTGAATGACAACTCGGAAGCTTTGGAAAGTTTCGAGTCTTCGTTGGAATTGGTAAATGTGTTGATTTGATTTGTTTGTTTGAAGTAAATAAAAGAAAAATACGATATTAGCCAACGGAATTTATATTAAGTTTTGTTGAATGATGTCTGCAGGTTAAAAAGATACGAGAAGATAAAGAAAAAATTACGATGAAAATAGAAGAATTAGCAAGTGAGTGCCTTAAAACAAATATTAGTTTTGTTGTTACGGCGTTTCCCCCAAGAATGATCAGCAAACATGAACGGTATAGACACCCTAGCAAATCGTAGAGCAGCAAATCGAAAACGAGTCTAGACCTTTCAGCCAGGTCATTGACATGTAAGTTTGTCTCAACTCGCACGTACAAAAAAAAGGTAATTTTGTAACGAACAAATGGGAACAGTTCGAACAAGATGGTTCTTCTTTGGAGAACTTTGCAGCGCGACATTTGTCATGTTTTGGGGCCTATTGGTTAAACACGAGAAACAAATGTTTCTTGTCAAACATTTTAGGTTTACAACCCCTTCCCTCCCTACCACCTCCAGAAGGAACACCTTTAAATTGTTTAGGATGAACACCTTGAAAATGGTTAGGAGGAGTACCTTGGAATTGGTTTGGGTGAGCCCCTTAAAATTCGTTAGGATGAACTCCTAAAATTGGTTAGGATGAACACCTTGAAATTGGTTAGGATGAACACCTTGAAATTGGTTAGGATGAACACCTTGAAATTGGTTAGGATGAACACCTTGAAATTGGTTAGGATGAACGCCTTGTTAAGACATATTTTGTTTGGTCCCTTTACTGTTCATTACTAGGGGTGCATTTCGTGTCTTACCAGGGGTGCGCTTGGTGTCTAACCAGGGGTGTATTTCATTGTCTAGCCAGGGATATGTGATTGTTTTTCATTGTCTAGCCAGGGATGTGTGATTCGAAGAACCATCTTGTTCTAACAGGGATGTGTGATTCGTGTCTAACCAGGGATGTGATTCGTGTCTAACCAGGGAGTGTATCTCATGCCTAGCCAGGGTTGTATTTCATTGTCTAGCCAGGGTTGTACTTCATTGTCTAACCAGGGATGTGTGATTCGTGTCTAACCAGGGGTGTGATTCGTGTCTAACCAGGGAGTGTATTTCATGCCTAGCCAGGGTTGTATTTCATTGTATAGCCAGGGGAGTATTTCATGTCTAACCAGGGATGTGTGATTCGTGTCTAACCATGGGTGTGGTTCTTGTCTAACCAGGGATGTGTGATTCATTTCGTGTCATTATTGTGTGTACCAACTTGAAAGTAGCTGGACCAAAAAAATATTTGGAACTTTTAAAATGTCTCCTAACAGAGTGTTCCCTTCTATATTCTAGAAAATAATGTTGCAAAGCAGCCTGAGTTGGAAGGTTGTAAAGATGACATTATCCAGAAGGTAAGGGGAAAATGTTAAATTTAGTGTCCGTTTGTGTGTTGTATTTGAAACTCTAAATGTAGCTATATTTGATAATAATCCTGTCATCGATGGTTTCCTACTGCTGTACGATGAACAAAACATACTTTAATTTTCTTACTACAGCTGGTTACGGGATTAAGTGAGCTAAAAACAATAAAATTAACGCAATTTTTACTTTCCATCTTGCTTTTTTCATACGTTTATTTTAGAAACTTCTGTCGAGTTTTCCAGAAACAGAACATTAGTGATTTTGTTTGTACAACTTGTGATGTAGCAGTGAAGTAGGGCCGCTCAGCCAATAAAAGTAACGCAATTTCTACTTTCCAACTTGCTTTTTTCATACGTTTATTTTAGAAATTTCTGTCGAATTTTCCAGAAACAGAACATTAGTGATTTTGTTTGTGCAACTTGTGATGTAGCAGTGAAGTATGGCTGCTCAGCTAATCAGATTGCTTGAAGTTTAGCTAGCAAGACCCTTCCTAACTGTTTTTCCAACCAATTCACAGTACGAAAAGGTATCAGAGCTGAAACGTGAGTTCGCCCTCAGATGTCAGAAGCAACAAGAATTTGCTCAGGTTTGTGATTAAAACTGACGCTGAATACTGAAATGGGTAACCTGCCAAAATTTTGGTCGCTGGGGAACAGCTTAATGTTATGAACTAGTCTCATTTAATAGTTTGAAAAACATGAAAACATGGCAGCAGCATGATTGGTTTATATCCTGCGTTTTGCTTCAGAGATTTTCTCCCTTCCTATACCCCAGGGCTGAATTGTTCAAAGGCTGGTTAACTTTGACCCTGGGTAAAACCAAAAGTCAAGCAGTGATTTCTTCTCTAAAGAAAATGTTTACGGTTTTTATAAAATACTGCTAAGATTTTGTACAATCGAAACAAGAAATAAGGTGAAAAACTTAACCCCGGGATAGTGCTAATCGGCCTTTGAACAACTGGGTCAAGTTTTTTTCGTTTCTTCCCTCTTCTCCTTCTCTTCCCTATTGGATAATCCCATGTTCCCTTATCCACCTTTTTGAAAATTAGTTTACTATTGTTTAACTTTATATTTTGAGACGTGTCGTTATTAAAAATATGTTTTAGTGCTATTCGCTTATGGCAATTCGTACCAACATGGAGCTGGCTGCCACAGAAGCAGAAGAAGAGTCGGAGGTGAGTATTCATTGTGTAGAAAAACCTAGTTTAAGGTCTGATAGGTAGATTCGCATCTGTGTACGAACATGCATGTATGAAAAAAGTATTGTAAGTCTCGATGCTTCTACAAATGGCTGGTATTTGTTATAAGTTGACACTGATATTTACAATGAGTCATAAAATGATATTAAAAATGTGACTACAAAAAAGTTTTTTTTATGATGACACGTCAAAACTGAGGAATTTCTATCACCTGATAGACAGCGAGTTGGGAACCAATCAGATTGCAGCATTTATTATAGATAGTGACTCAGTTTATACTAATACCCGGTAGTAGTTTGTTGTATATAAACTTTGAGAACTTAACGATAACGAGAGCAATGAATATAGTAAAATAAAAGCTAAAATAATTAATGATAAAGTAGGTAATAGTTATGATTTATTACAAACACTTAGATTTAGATCACAGATTTAATAGAAATTTAATATGAGAACAACAGTAAACTTTAAAACCATGTTTTTTTTGCTCGCTAAGTTTGCTATCCAACATCTTGTAATATTATGAAGTGGTTGATTTTACAATCATCTCCTCTTATTTCTTCTCAGAAAGCCGCAGAGGACTTCTTGGAGAGTAAGTTTTTCTCTCTCTCTTTATTGAAGTTACATTCTTACAACAACAACAATAACAACAACCGCCGCTTGCATGGTTAGCCTAGTTAGTAAGTCGCCAGTCTTTCGTGCGGAGGACCGGATTCGATTCCCGGTGCTAGACCTACACTCAGGGTTTTAAAATAACTGAGGAGAAGGTGCTGCCTTTGCTCTAACATCTTCAAACGGTTAGACCTTCGCGTCTTCTCGGATAAGGACGTTAAACCGTAGGCCAAGTCTCTGTCAATCTACGACCCACAACACGTTTGTTGTCCAAAAAGAGTAGGGTCATCCAGGTGTCGTGGATTTTCTACTACTAACTGAGGGCAACTCTTAATGATTATATTTGTGAGCTGTATATAGCGGACTATCTGAGAGCATTGAGATTATGTAGAATGCTCTGAAAGCGTTATTATAATTATAATAATAATAATAATAATAATAATTATTATTATTATTATTCTATTTACTACTACTCTTACTACTATAGTAACAACTACTACTATTATTACTACTTGTCAGTAACTACGATCACTTCACTCAAAAATGTAATTCATTTTTGAGTAAAATGATTGTTGATAATGACACGAAAAAGATTTGTATTATTACTGGTGTTGTGGCAATTCAGTTTATCTTGTTGATTGCTTTCATGTTTTCTTTTCGTAAGAAAAATGCAACCTTGACGAGTTCCTTCAGAAGTTCATAGAGAAAAGAAAGGTATCATGCTTTCACGCAGTGATGGTAACTTTTGTGATAGGTCGTTGTAGTTGGAGTCAAGTGCTTCAAGGACTCACAATATTAAATGTAAAGTTCTCCCGAACTTGTTCAATGAAAAGTATAGGTTCTAGTTGGGAGAATTTACCAATACATGTGGGACTGAATGGGTAAAAGCCAATTCTTGCAAGTCCTTTATTTTACTACATGTTAATAAGGCTGTTTGTATATCTAATTATATGTAAATGTTAGTTTTAATAGAAATTTCCCTAGTTAGTAATTTTTGTTTGTATGTTTACACAGCTCCATTGTAAATGAATTTGATTGTTTTTGTTTAGTCTGTTATTTTGAATTTAAATTTAAAGTTTGAAGTTTCCAGTTTTTTTTTTAGATTTTACTGATTTTTTTTTCAAGAACCAGTACAAGCAGAGAAAGTAAATGTCTCAACAAAGGCACTCCTATCCATCCCTTTTAAAACTGAAATTTTTCTTGTTTTTAATATTTTGAAGAACAAGTGTAAACTCTGAAGTAAAATAGTTCAACTAAGACTTTCTTACCATGAATAGTTGAACAATGGCGCCTCCCGTATGTATCCAATCACAAGTTTACCTTCCAACCAGGGTGGATTGGACTCCTCTGTTTGTTGTGTGTATCTCATTAAACATATTCTCCTTCTTATAAGTTCGCGCAGTTTAAGTTTTTCCTTCTTATAAATTCGTTAATAAATACTTGTCGCTATTATTTCTACAATTTTCTTTAACATTTTTCTTTATTCTCACCTAATAAACGCCAAGTTAAAGTGTCCATTCTTTTTTTGTTTCCACTGTTGCAGCTATGCCATCTACGAAGGGCCAAAGAAGAAAAGTTACGCCACCTTCACACTCGCTACTGAGCCTAATGTCTAGTGAAAGAACTTCTGGAAACAGTGGAGCCCTCGTTCCCAAGTTTTGCAACTTATCTTCTTGGTTTCTAGGCCCCCTCTCTGTTCCGCGGGGAGAAACAACCTTGCTCCCAGTCCTCCCTTTAAAAATCAAATTTTTTCCCAGGTCTTCCTTTTATGCTTAATTTTGCTGTGAAATTGCCCATCAGGGTTTCTCTTTAGTTGAGGATCGTGGAGAAAACAATTATTCTGTGGCAAAACTGTTTGCGTTTAGCAAAGCCCAAACGATGTGGACACTCAAAAAGATTTCAAACCTTTAAGCAAAAAGCAGCCCCGGGGGTTATTAATTTGAGGTTAAACAGGCAGTGAAAAGTGATTTAATGAGAGCTTTCCTGGTTTTGAATTCGAATACAAGATCATTTTTCTCTTTGAGAAACAGCGGCATATGGACGGCTATGGCTGGTCAAGCACATAAACTCAAAATTATTTTGGTCATTATAAGAGACTCGGATTTATTATTTAGAATGATGAAATGGAAAGACAAAACAAACAGTAGTTATAAACTATTTTAAAGACCTATTGTTGATATTTATGGTAAATTTTGTTTAACTATAAAACTGAAATTACTAAATTGGAACAAAATAAACAGTAACTAATGTAACTATTATCGAAATTTGTTGTTGATATCGATGATAGAGTGGGCTTAAATTGAAAACTGAAGTAACTTTTAATCATATAATTGGTATGAAAGTAAGTTATGAGATCTAATCGTTGGGCCTCCGTACAAGGAAAGGGTTAAAAGTAGCATTGTAAGAAGTCCTCTGTGAATTTTTGTAGGGAAAAATGGCAGTTCTTCTTTAGAGGAAGAGTTGCGAATAACATCATTTTCATCCGTAATTGTATAATCCTGTAATAAGTAGAGTCACGATATCGTTCAACCTTTAACTTAATAATGATAGAGTGCAGATTGAGAACTGTGATGAGTGACTGGGTGGATGTTCTTCCGTGTGGAAATCGTTCCTCTATACACGGCTAGTTATCATCTTGAGATAGAATACAGATTGAGAAGTGTAATGAGTAACTACTGTAATATGTCCTTCTTGTGGTAATCGTTCCTTTATACAAGGCAAGTAATCGTTTGAGATAGTATACATTTCGAGAATTGTTTCCAATTTCAAGCATTTGGTCGAAACCAGATTTCCCTTCACTAAATGCACCCAAAACTATTTTTGCGGACGAATCCTCAGTACACCAATGCATAGTGTTTCTACAACCTATATGGAAGTCATTATCGGTGAGTGACAAATGACAACCTTTGCTGAACTTTTTAATTGGAGTCAGTGAGTTACTGATGTTTGGGATCTGCACGGAAGTCTATCGTGAGTATTGGCAGAATTCGACAACCTTTGCTGAAGTCATCATCTGTGAGTTTCAACATATTTGGAAGTCATCATTAATGAGATGATGTTTCGACAACCAGTTTAAAAGTCATCAATTGATCATGGTTCGCTGGTGTACTCGACTACCAGTTTGGAAGTCATCACTAATTGATCATGAATCACTGGTGAACTCGACAACCAGTTTGGAAGTCATCAATGAGTGACAAGTGACAACCTTTGCTGAAGTTTTTTTTCGGAGTAATTGAACAAAATGTTCTTCACGGCCAACTTCCGCTCTCGATTTAAATCCTTCGTTGTATATTACTTAAAGGAATCCTCCACTGTTTATCATTATTGGTTTTTAGAGGAATCCTCAACTGTATAACATTGGTATTAAAGGAATCCTCCACTGTATAACATTATTGGTCTTAAAGGAATCCTCCACTGTATTTAAAACATTGGTCTTAAAACAATTCCTCCACTGTATAACATTGGTCTTAAAGGAATCCTCCACTGTATAACATTATTGGTCTTAAAGGAATCCTCCACTGTATAACATTTGGTCTCAAAGGATTCCTCCAATGTATAACATTATTGGTCTTAAAGGATTCCTCCACTATATAACATTTGTCTTAAAGGATTCCTCCACTGTATAACAT